>JAVYIG010014346.1:0-42065 GCA_035222895.1 Strongylocentrotus droebachiensis
TTAATTTATTGATTTATTTATTTCTGATATTCAGATAACTGTCATCAAATGATCCCAATAAAACCTAAAAAAATCCCGAAGGCATTTAATATAGTGCCTGTTGTTTTACTTGCTTGATTTACCTAATTCATTCTTAATCTTTTTTTATTTCAGAATTAAGATGTCGAAATTTTCTTGTTTTCTATAATTATTGAGATGAAATATTTAAATCAAATGAAGGACTAAAGTTCTTGTTGAGAGATAAGAAGTTCAAACAAGCACTTTCTCTTTTCAGAAACCTTGTTTTCGATTTCGAAATATCACTATTGTTTAACACGACGACAAAAAGAACAATAATTTTCTCTTCCGCTTCTTAAATAAAACTGTCCTCTGCTTCTTCCACCCTTTCTCTCCCCCTTTCCTCTCTCTCTCTCTCTCTCTCTCTCTCTCCGTTTCTCTTTCTCCTTATCTTCCTCATCTTTAGTTCCCACTCTTCTCCCTTTCCCATCACAGGAAAGACTATAAACTCTTCATATTTTGAAACAAAAGCTCTTTCACGTTGCATTCTTTTCAATAATCTGTTCATTAATCGTAAATTTTGACGAAGAAACCTGAAACGAATGACAACACTTTAATGATATTAAGGAAACTAGGCGAAAACTTTCAACTAATATCAGCATTTCTAAATAGGGCAAAGGGGGACAGTTCTTTTTAAAATGTTGTACTTTACCAGCTATATTGCATGCTGAAACACTATAAAGACTTTGAAGACTGCACCCATGGAATCTACCTTAATGAAAACGCATTCACTCCGCTCTATAGTCTTTTATAGTGTAGAAGGTGATACATCAATTGCCCAAGACTTCATGTCGTCAACAAGTACAGGTTGAGCGCTACGATTGTATAGACCAAACCTGTGTTTGAGGTTATTTAATTATTTATTTATTTATTTATTTATTCAGTTCTGCACGCATGGTTTGTCACATTACATGGTATTACAAGAGATTAAACCAACCATAGCAGTAGTCTTTAAAAGGCATTAACAATCATAATGCATTTACAGTAATACTGCTTGGAGAAAAACAATAAGGCTTTAGACGTTGCCACACCTATATCATTCATTTGATCATATTCTTCAAGTGATACAAAGCAATCATACTAAACATTCTAAGTACAAAATACAATGACACTAAATTCAAGTGAAAGTACCAACACAATGACAAATTAAGTAGCTAAAAAGGTTTTACGATCAAAAGATAAGAAACAAATTTCGAAAATAAGAAAACAATTAAGGAATAGAGTAGAGTAGCCCTTAGCATACAATACCATAAACATACATATACCATTAGTTTCCCTAGTTTATGACTTGTGTTAATTTGAAAAAGTTTTAGCTGAATAAGAGAAATATTATGGTGGTTGCAACAAAACGAGATAATTGTTTATTGCAAGTTTGAGGTAAGTATTCACTTTTACGCACGTTTGAAGGAATACACAGTCAACAATTACGTTAGGGTTAGGGTTAGGGTTAAGGTAATATTTACGGTTAGGAATAAAGTTAGGGTAAGCGTTATGGTAAGGGATATGGTTAAAGTGTCAGTGTAAAGTTAAAAGCTTGGAGATCGGTTGGTAGAAAGTGTAGAAAGTCGTTCGAAGCTATTGTCGCAGGAACTTAATATGTCAAACATCCTTAAAAACATGTTCATGCATACTGAAAATCGGACTCACCCATTTCTTCTGAATCCTCCTATTTCAACGAGTGCAATAAATAATCTGTCAGCAGTTTTCAAGCTGGAACTTTCTAGCTATATCCTCTCCTGGCATGTCACCTCTCTAGTACACATGTGCTGCTATAGACGCTTCCCTTCCAATACCCTACTCAGGAATGAACCAGTCAAACTGCTCGACGGCGACAGAGATTATGAGACCCGTTATATACATATATATATATTTATTCTTGTCTCCGGCGTGCGTATACGAGCACCATGGAAACGCGCGATTTTTTTAATGGAGCCTTGAATGTAGGTCGTCGTCACTAACTATATGATCACAGAATACCTGTAACTAAAACATGGATCTTGTTCAGGGAATAAATCATGTCAAATGTCTTTAAATTTATAATTATGCACGAATTCGACGGCAAAGGATAAACTATTGTAAAGACATTGGGTGACACAAAGAGAGAAATATATCAAAGTGGTACTGAGGACTCCTTGCGGGTAGACGGGGGAAAGAGCTCAACGAAAAGAAGAATTGAGTGAGAGACAATGACAGAGGAAGAGAGAAAAAGAAGAAATATAGATAAATAGAAAGCGAGAGAAAGAGAGAGAGAGAGAGAGAGAGAGAGAGCACAAATATAATAATGAGACAGGGAGGACAAAAGGCAGTGCTTGGATTTCATTCTAAGAGTCTTCTTAGATTCTGCAAAGGGCGCCCCCAAGGGATGTTCCTTTTTAAATTTTATCTCTTACATTCACTACTTATTTCATGATTTTTTTCAACCAAGAGTCGGTCATACAAAGTCATGTATTTTATGTTTCCAGGGCAAAGTTAAACCAACAAAGTGACGATCATCATCCCTTTTAATTTTTTTGAATTTTTTTTATCGAAAGAAGATGTTTGGAATGACAAGTCGTCTTGTAAAGAACAGTTAATATTTAATAGTAATGTAGGTTTACATGAACATGACATTCATATTCTTCAAAAAATACGAATGTTCCCTCGCAACGCATAAATGTCTGATTAATACGTCTTTCATTATTGACGTATCTATCACCATTTGCTGTTATTCCTAATTTTACCTATATAAGAGTTTGAAGGGAGAGAGGGAGGGGGGGGGGATGGGCGGGGGCGGAGGTGTCGCTAGCAGATATCCCAAGTATATTTTACACCCCACCCCTCAACAAGAAAGACCAGGAGAGAGAAAGGGAGAGAGAGAGAGAGAGAGAGAGAGAGAGAGAGAGAGGGGGGGGGGGGGAGAAGAGGGAGAATATTGGGTGGAGGTGGGGAGGCCATGAGATGAGGCAGGAGTCTTGTTGTTGATGTAAACTTAATGCATATTGTATAATTAATGTCTTTAAATAGTTGTACGAACCTTTGCTGTTTTAATTAATTATATATACCATTTTTCCCCATACTCTCACCTTTCCATATAGCCTATCACCTTCTCTCTCTTTCTATCTCTGTCACACACACAAACATACACTCTGTTATAACACCTTTTGTCCGTCTGCCGGTGAGTCTCCTTCTCTCTCTCTCTCTCTCTCTCTCTCTCTCTCTCTCCCTCTCTTGTCTCTTCACATAGTCACGTCTGGGTTAATTATTCCTTGTTGTATTATCCTCCCGTCACACAAAGCCCCGCCCCTATCTTTCCCTCTCCAACCCCTCTCTCTCTCTCTCTCTCTCTCTTTCTCCCTCTCTCTCCCTCTCTCCCACCCCTCTCTCTCTCGCTCTCTCTCTCTCTTTCCCACACACACACACTCTCTCTCTCTCTCTCTCTTTCTCTCTCTGTGCCTGCATGTCTGGAGTATGTTAGTCCCTATTGGTATTATCCTTCAATCATACATAGCCCACCCTCGCTCATAAGTGCTCCCCCGACGTACACTCGCCTGGGAATAGTCAAGACTCTTCCCATTCACATTCGTCTGTCAATCATCATCCGCACTGGCGTACACACAGTGGACGGAGGGCAGTGGGGTACCCCAACGAAATAATGCAACTGATTTATAAAAAAACCATAGAGATAGAGGGAGGAAGTTAGGCAAGGAAGTTAGGAGGATAAGGCAACGGATTAAAGGCATTAATTTTTAAATCTGATATGCATAGTCCTACGTGTTATCAGTGTCTGTGATATGGTGTAATATTGAAGCCCTAACAAATTGCGCTTCAAAATGATCATGAAGTGTCTCAGAAAAGTAAAACAAAATTGAGTGACCGGTTTTACCATACTCATTTTCCAAATAGACTGCAGTGTTATACAAACTGTTAGGAAAATGAATTCTGAAATGTCTAATTTCAATCATAGATATCTTGATAATTAGACAGGCGATTGACTTGTAAAAGTCATGGGATTTATGCATGACCTAAAGGTTTATAATTATGATTGCAGCATTCTCGAGCTAACATGATCCAGGATTTTGTTTCAGAATCTGAGGCAATTTTACCGAGTCACTTTAAGAAGGTGTGACAACTCCGTCGCACAAACTCTCTCACACTGCTCCTTTGCATTTTACCCACATATGTCCCTTGCACCCCTCGACGCCACTCCCCCTCCAACGCTGGATCCATGCTACGCCACTGAGCATCGTCACCGACTGTGCCAATAATAGCGCAATTCGGCTTTCTTTCCGCATCGTTCAATTGTCTCAAATCAAATGGACAAATGGAACAGAGCATGAGCGCGTTCCATTAAGACCATCAGAAAATCGTTATTTTCCATGGTCTTGATTTGAGAAATACCCACAAAAAGCTACTTTGGCATGAAAAGCTATATTGAGATAAATGAGTCCATGTACTATGCTACGAATAAGGAGCATGTTTCCCCACTTCCTCTGCATTGTCCGTAAATGGAGATAATGCTTCCTTTGAACAAATGAATAAAAGAAAACCCTTCCAACCAAACGCTGTGGTATCTTGATATATTAAATAGGTGCAAAATGCTTTTTCTTAAAGCTTACATATCTTTAAACCGCACTTACCATAACTTGAAATGTTACACGTATTTAATCTGCATGAAAAGTAATGTCAGTAATGGCAGCATTTTCCCCTCTTCCCCCCCCTAAAAACTCTATAGTTGTGTACGAAAAGAAATACGCAAGTCTAAATGAATGGCAATCTCCGTTATGGTGTCCAGCAAGGTTCAGTATTGGACCCTCTATTGTTTGTATGCTATGAACAAAACCTCCGTTCCATGAGACATCTGCGTTGATAAAAATAGCCAACTCAAACTTTCAGTCATATTTTTTGCCATGTCCATGAAATAATGTACTTTTTACTGGTCAATCAGCAAAAGTTTAACATTTACTATTTAAAATAAATGTAACCCCTGTAATCAAAAGAAGAATAAAACAAATCGTTTATTATAATGATTGATTTGATGAAATCAAGGATCTATTTGATCCTCAATTCCTCTCTGCCTCTCCTTCCCCTTTTTTGTTGTTGTTGCAAAGAAAAATAAGAATTGAAAATATTAAACCACCCCCTTGATACAACATTGCCGAACATCAGAGATTGATAACAAGAACATGAAACGAAATACATGTATGGTTTTCAAGGAAGGTTAAATCAAGTGCTTAAAATAGTTTTGAAGGGTGTAATGTTCTTGGTTTTGTGTACTCCTAAAGTATCTTGAAAATGTTATGCAGAAAAATATTTATGTACTACTACATACGTATTGCAATTCTTTTGATCTTTATATTCATAAACAAAAGTCTAAAAAGGAGAAAATGTGAACACCCACTGAACACAAAGAGCGCAATTTTGCTTACCTAGTACTGCATCAGCAATTGATATAAACGGAAATTGCTGGCGTATATGCTTTATTTAATCAAACGGGGTTTCTTTATTAGCACATGTAAACAAAAAAAGGCATCGTGCATATCTGCCTATAATTATGATCATTTAATAAAGCAATTTTGTTAACCCCCTGGTTAACCAATGCTCTTAAAGAACGCAGATGTCACTATGATTTTCCTGGAGATAACCGTATGGGCATTAGCCACCGGTCTAGTGGACTAACACCGTGCTAAGTGAATGGAAACATGATTAAACAGTACTTAACTGAAGGTAGTGGTCTAATGGTCTCGTCTTAAGCGACTTACCCTGTGAAGCGAACTGAAATGTAATCCTTCACTAATGGAGACACTGTACATACCCTTTCGTTTGCTTTTTAGAATGACACTGTAACCCTCAAAACGCAAACATGGACATTCAGGAGCTCCTAAAGTGCATAAAATGCTATATATCCATCGCATAGCATACATGAATCTAATATAATCCCTACACCCCTCCTCCTTGTCTCACTTTCTCTCCCTCTCTCTCTCTCTCTCTCTCTCTTTCCCATCTCGATATGCCAATGAGTCTGTGTAGAAATGGTCAATTGCGTAATCCCCATTTCAAAATCACTGGACATCATCAACACGATCCCATTTTATTAAGAATCTTCCTCTAAAACTCTGAAATTCTTCATTCAACCTTTGATTCTTCAAGCCTGGCATGCCTGGAATTCTTAGTTCGATTAAACAATTTGTTTAAAATACCTTTCAAAGGACAGAGAGCAATTTGCTCGCAGGAATACCTTTTGGACAATTTAGACAGAGAGGATTATTCCTACAAATATTGGATCATAAATATCTCTTCGTAATACAGATCATCGATAAAGTGGCCTAATGAGGTATTCAAAATCACTGGTATTCTTCAAGTAAAACATATCGTATTTGCTGCGCTAAGAAACTTTACCCTCGTTTATAATCAACACTGGCGTGTATCAAGCTATCAAATTCGATTGATCAGCAAGATTTTGTGATCACCTGTGGGTCAAACCAAGGAAGAGCTTCTGGATCAATACCTTCTTCTTTTTATCCAACGAAATACACACCGTCAGAATCCCACCGGACGCGAGTTTAGTGCTTCCCTTTCTCCACTTCGGTTGCTCGACATCACGTAATTCCAATAACTTATTTCTTAATGGAGAATTATTGTTCCTGTAGGCCACGTTACGCCATGATACTGCTTGTATGTGAGTATGATACTAGAAGATTTATATGTGGTTGAAAATTCAGGATTATTTACGTTATTCCTCTTGAAAAAGCAAAGCATGGAATTCAAAAGTTTTAGGCAATAATCATTTTTTTACTTTAAAGTTGAAAGGAGCGTTTTTGCTTAATTGTTAACATTTCCAGCTGCTGACGCTCCACTAATCTTCATATGGAAACTTGGAAATTGGAAACTAAACAATCTTCAAACCCTTTCAGTATTATACGCGGGACGTTTAGTATCGCATAACAATGTGAATAAAAATGGAACAACCCCACGATGAAGTTTGTTTGATTTTATAACTACCATCTTCCTCCTTTCGGCAACAAAAATATTGCTGGTATTAAAAGCGAAAAAAGGGGAAACAAATTGTCTCGATCAATTAATATCTATTTGTCTTTAATACACGACGAATGTCTCGTTTTAGTTCTATAGTCGGGTCAATTTATTGAAACCGTACCCCCACCCTCAACAAAAATAAATAAATAAAAATAAGTAAATACAAACAAATATATATATCTCTCTATACTATATAAATAAATAAAAAAAAATAACAACAAATAAAGAAATTGCATGAGAAGTTTATTCAACACAATCCGGTAGTGTTAGAAATCAAAAACAGCAAACTAAACATCTAAGAAAAAACAGGACCCCTGAAATGGGTTAATTTCAAGACGGTGACCAAGATGGCCGCCGAACGTTGAACGAACCGTAAATCCTGATATATCCATCTTGGAAATGTGATTTTGGTCGCGTGTGTTTGTCATTGATTTGTTTACATACGTGTATCAATCAGATATGATTATTTACGTCTGGGGACCGACATTTTAACGTCACCATCCGAAAGACGTAACTCAGTTTCGAACCTGCGTCCTCAGCTGAATCAGTTTGTAACTTCCATTATAAGCTGGATTACAGGGGTGCAAGATTTTATAGTACTTATAATGGGTTACGGTCTGACTACCAGACAAAGAGACAGATGAGCCAGACCGTTGACTATGTCATTGTATTTTCCGTATCACATAGACAATAAGTATTATGATAGGTGTTACAGAAATATTCTTGCATTTTGAAATGTGACGCCAAGAAGGCATTTAATGATACTTGGAAAAAGTTGAGTAGAAGTATGTGCGCGTGTGAAGTCAGATGTGTGGACGATTTGACTTCCTTAGTTTGGAGAGAAGGAGGGCGTGTGGTATGGCATCGATTTTGTCGTGTTCCAGAAGGCTGTGGCAGACGGACCAATAACGACA
The DNA here is from genome assembly GCA_035222895.1 of Strongylocentrotus droebachiensis. Classification (NCBI taxonomy): domain Eukaryota; kingdom Metazoa; phylum Echinodermata; class Echinoidea; order Camarodonta; family Strongylocentrotidae; genus Strongylocentrotus; species Strongylocentrotus droebachiensis. The sequence goes on from JAVYIG010014346.1 coordinate 7,983, forward strand.
GCCGGACAAGCAGTGGTCTGTGGCCACATAAGTCTAGATATTTCAGCTGTGTTAGCTACTGCTAACGTCTTGGAAGAAGTTCTTTTAGCTGTGTGGTAGTGAGTGCAATAAGCGTGAAAGGCGCGGGTTTGAAATCCATCCCGCCTACTATGAATATATTGAAACTGGCTACATTTTGGCTATCTATTATACTGAAGATTTTAATTACGAAATTACATTATTCAAGTGTATAGGTTCTTTATTTAATTGATTCGATCACTCAGACTTTTTATATTAAAACAAAATCGGACACGGGACGTCAGCCCCCTTGCCACATTGTACATATATGAGATTGGCACTGGTGGTGGTAGTGGTGGTGATAGTAGTAGTAGTAGACGTAGTAGTAGTAGTAGTAGTAGTAGTAGTAGTAGTAGTAGTAGTAACATTAGTAGTAAGCAATATATAATGTCAATTAATTTTGTAGGTGGAATTGTAGGTGCATTGGTTCATTTTCTCATAAATATTTTTTGTCATTTGCTTATCTATTTTGTTATTTATTGTTGTATTAATGTTGTTTATATATTCAAATTTGTTGCATAGAAACATTTACAATTTATTATGCGCTTCTTAAATATTCTCTATTATTATTATTATTAAAGTAGTAGAAGTAGTAATAGTAGTAGTAGTATTAAAAGTAGTAGTAGTAGCAGTAGTAGTAGTAGTAGTAGCTGCTGTTTTTGTTGTTGTAGAAGTAATCGTCTTCAGGCTCCGTTGTTTTCATGTTGCTAGGCGTCCATATGATTAAACAGAATATGTATTCTTTTAATTTTTCCCCTGTCATTCATTAACAGGTTTCCTAATCAGCCACGTCACTGCGATGACGGGTTTCTCTAACGACCTTTCAGATGATGAAGATTTTGAGGGCAGTGTAGACTGGAAAATTGCAGCCTATGAAAGGGAAAATGATGATGAGAACTCTGGGTACGGCGACCTGAAGGCGGAAGCATCCTTGAGGATTCTGGGTAACCTTGATCTACTTCCGGGTGAAGTAAAGACTGAAGGAGATTTCAATAGCAATGACATCATGTTTTCTGAGCAAAGATGAGGACAAAGACTAATGTTTTATAATATTTGATAAACATTATCGTTTGTCAGTTTTAATATGCCTTTACGGGGATTCTAAGTAGAGCTATACTTGTAAGTATTCAAATATTTAATTATAATTATGATATTGTAACACAAAATCCTACCTTTTACACAACACCATCTGATGTATTTTCTGACATTGCATCATCAAGGGGGGGGGGGGATTGCAAATAGAAACGTCTTTGCAAATTTGGATGAATCTAAACAAATATTAGAGTTAAAGAATTGCATCTATTACTTGTGACAATTAAGTCCGAAAAGGAAATATCATAAATTAAAATGTCATTTCGATGCTTGACGGACGAAGAAAGAAAACTGAAGCAACAGAGGGTACTGAAACATTTCTAACAAACTAAGAGAGTGCGTATAATCAGTTCTTGCACATGTAGTTCTAAGTGGGACTGGGAGATAACCAAGGCGTCAAAAACCGAAAAAAGGGATACAACTGACCAGGGTCAAAGATTAAAAAAGCGACATCAATAATTAATTATTGACTTTATATACGAAGTCATTCTGGCAAACTAAAATTGCACTACCTGAGTATATAACAATGGTTGAATAGGATAATATTTAATAAATGCTCGCACGCAGTGCTTGGCGAGAGCATTATGTGGCTGGCGCTATCCGAAATTTCAAGAAAGAGGAAAATTGAGTTTGTCTAAAGGTGTGTGTGTGTGTGTCTAAAAGGATAGTTGAGTTCTGTTTTCAGACCACAAATGCCTTCAAAGTGCATGGTTATTGCTCTTATTCTTATCTATGACATTTCTAGTGCCCTTTTAGAACCTAACATTTCTATGAAGGTAATTTTAGACCCCAAAATGTGTGATATTTAGCCAATACGATCATACCAATTCAGCTCCACTTTCAAAAAAATACGGTGACCGCTAATTAATTTTTTAATTAAAAATAACAATACATGGGCCAGCTGGTTGTGCATAATATAACCAACACGAAAATGCCAACAAAAAAACCAACATTGGCATTGGCTGAAATACGACGTAAAAGGCGTTTTCTATTTCGTTTTTTTAACGGCTTTAAATTATCTAATATTTGTGGTGGTACACAAGTATTATTAATCGTTATTTGTATGGATATTTCAGCAGTCTCTGAACCGATTTCAATCAAACAAAGATGATTATGTCATTTCAATTGTATGTTCTTTCAAATTTGACACTCAGTTTTTCATTATCTCACAACAAAATTAATGTGTGTAGCGCCCTCTGCAACATAATTAAACTATCCCTTTAAAAGACTTGCATAGGCCAATTGATTGGATTAACACTACATATTTGAAGCAGCCCTTCTAAGGAAAGCTTTTGCCCATGTTTTTGTTTTATTTGTTATCAAATGAATCAATAAGATATAAAAGATGAAATGTGCTTTCCTGATTAACTCATTACGACACACAAGGTATGCTCTTGTTTAGAGTGTCTGCCTCACTGCCTTCTTGTGTGTGTGCGCGTGTGCGCGCGCGTGTAGTTGTATTCGTGTATGTGGGTGAGTTCGTGGGTGTTCGTGTTATGGAAAGGGTAAACGTTTGCGATTGAGTGCATCATCAAATGTATTTGGGTTGTCTCCCTTAGTTATGAGTTTCTTTTGTCATTGTAAAATTTTGATACAAGAAATCAAATCAAAGATGTATTTCTTTATACAATGACTGTGTCATGGTATTAATGTCTGCGATATCATCCAATAAATACATTTTCTCTGAAAGTTGTGAGTTTTTAATGATCCTATATTTTGTAAAATAAAAATATATATATATATATCTATTAACATTTCAGTGAAGATAAATTGCAGGATGATTTTGACATTAATTTCAAAAAACAAGATATGTGGATATACAGGTCACTAAACCATCCATATGTGCATGACGCTTGATCAGACCAAGAAGTTTTAAGAGATGGAGTCCTATCTAGCTCATTCCCTTTGTACTATCTTCGATGCCGCCAGGAGAAATATGCCAGGCATGTGCTTAACTGGATCTTCCTTGCAGATACGTAGACAAAAGATTCCTGCCTAGCTGCAAACTAATCGTACGGGCCACTTTCAAAGGGAAATATGCTTTTGTGATGATAATTACTTTTCGCTACCACTCGTCTGATAATACGAACGGTAACGAAATGGAGCAACACTTCCTGAAATGTTAATCATAATTACTCGACTGGGCATGTGTTGGCACTAATCTGACACATAACACCATAAAGAACTGTACATGATCAAATTTTTATTTTTATTTTCGTGAGCCGGAAGTAATCGGAAAAGTGTCAGATTGCAGGTTTTAGGACTACAATTTTACTATTTTTCACAAACTAAAGCTGCTATCATACAATGTAAGCACATTTTTTGACACAATTAGGCTTTTGTATTCATATTTTATCATCTGTTTGATTTTCCCCTTGTTACTTTAAATAAAAAGTGATATATTAAGGATATTTCTTTTTGAAAACAAAATCATTGCTCATGCTTTCCAATGATATTGGCGGCTTCGAACCTCGGACATCAAAGGTAACAGCACACCAGTAGATTTTATTGTGCAACCATATAAAACGGCAGCTGATTGGAATAATTTGTTGCCAGTTGGATCTCCAACTCTTAAAATTCCTTGATCAGACACGGCCCTACCCCACCTCTCTCTCTCTCTCTCTCTCTCTCTCTCTTTCTCCTATGCTCATTGACCCATGGTATGCCCGGTAACAGGTGTGCCTCGAAGTTGGTTGTGGTGGAAGTGGTGTCAATGGTGATGATAATGATTAGTACTTATTGTATGTACACAAGTTATTCTTTAAAGATGACACGTACCCTTTAATTAATCGACATCCCCCTCAACGTACACATGTCCGGGTAATCGGCTTTAATACGCGTGATAGTGATTTAACCAGATGAGATTCGGCTCGAGATCCAACCAGATGCATTAGCGTTGTTCACGCAGAAAGAGGACAGTTCAAATTTAAATCTGTAATTCCAGAGAAACTGTAAGTATCGTTTCAGTTTGTATTCTAAGCTGGATAATCATTTTCTAACCGAAGTAATCATGGTGACAGAGAACGGTGAATTTTGTTGAAGGATAAAATGGGTAGCCATTTTTCTAGCGTGGACACGGTGGACTTACATCAGAGAAAATAATATCCTCCGAAAAGAATGGCTTTTCAAATGTTCTTCATTTGTTCATGGTTAATATTGATGAGAAATAGCTTCGTTTGGACCTAACTTTAATGAAATATTTGTTGTAGTCCGTTAAAAGAAAGGAAAATGACGAGTTGTCCACGACGTTCCTTAAACTGCAATGTATAAACCTTAGACAAGCTTTGTGCGTGCATGTAGCGAATGAAAGGGAAGGATGGAATAATGTTTTTAAGTTTTACCCCCATGACAGGTACCAACATGAATGTCCTCATTGTCATTGGGCTACTTTTCTGCATTTTTACTACCGGTAAGTGAATTTCGATACTTTATTTATTCAAAATACCGAACAAATATAGGTTATACCAATAAAATGCTTTATTTGTAACCTCCTCAGGTCCTTCTTCCATTTTACCCTGTTAACAACAAATACGAAAACAATGGTAATTTCAGTGGTGATGGCGAATAAATAAAGGGACAAATAAATAGAAAATTAAATGGATGAATGAATGCATGAGTAATTAATGAATATGTATTGTTTTATATAACGTATTCGTAACAATGATAATGCAAATGACAATAATAATGATAATGATGTTGTTCAAGATGATGTTGATACTAATACTAATGACAATAACAATCATGATAACGATGATGGTAATAACAGTACTAACACTGCTACTACAAATCCGTTGTGTAAATCATGTACATACAGTATAATCACCTTAACATCTATGTTAAAGCTTTGACAAAAACATTATCCGGCTAGAGCCATTGTCCGCCGCCAAGGGGCTGTGGCATGCAAGGAATCTCGCGTGTGTAACAGTACTTCGGTTACTCCATCGTAGGCCGATTGCTACTGGACCACATGTCGTCAACTGTCTGCACGAAGACCGTTACTGCAAGAAGGCCGTTATTGCAATTGAAAATGCATGGCTTTTACGGCCCTCTTGCAGTCAGCCGATGATGTGTCATGCAATGGTAGATATGATACCATGCTTGTGTATCTATCAGTGTCATGTTTTGTAAATCAATCAACACTGTCTTCGTATTAACCTTTCCAACGACCCATTCTACATATCTCCCACTCTCTTCCTCACTCGGAGTCATCCAGGTCATGATGCGCTCTCTCTCTCTCTTCCTCCCTCACAGTCATCCAGGTCATGCTGCGCGCGCTCTCTCTCTCTCTCTCTCTCTCTCCCCCTCTCTCTCTCTGTATCTCTCTCTCTCTCTGTCTCTCGCTTTTGTTTCTTTCATTGTCTGTCGGTAGGAATATGATTCTTTGAATGTATCATGTCATGAGTCAATGCACTTTCTTCAACTCTCCTTCTATGCCCCAGTCTAGGCATTGTGCTTTTTTCGTCTTTATTTTTCGCAATTACTCTCTCTCCCTCTTTTCCTCTATCTATCTCTTGCTCTAAAATAATATATATTCATCATTGTCTGTCGGTACGGATATGGTCTCTTTACTGTACCATGTTATGAGTCAATACACTGTCGACTATTCTCCTTCTCCTTTGCCCATGTGTCTTCCCCTCTTCATCTTCCAATATATCATCATGTCTCTCTCATTATGCCTGTTAATATCTCTCAAATATGTCACTTTGTCTTCTATATCATCATCTCTCCCCTCTCTTTGCCTCATTGTAAGTATCTCACACTGTTCTCCTTTCTCGCCTTCATCTTGGCATTGAAAATTGGTTCGGAAAATAAATCGGACGAACGAGATGAAGTTTGAAATATAAAAGAAGAGTGAGAAAAGACATGTTTGGATAAATATTGATATCCCAAATAATTACATAATTTCCGACCAAGGGTGATATATAATAATTAAAACACAATAATTGTCCGAGATATTAGTTACAATTATTAAAATATCGATAAGCATTGCAATTTTAATTATGAGTTGTATACTAATCTATCGTTTAATATAAATGAAAATTAATAGAAAACGCATCTTACCCCTGGCTGTACATGCATGAATTAAAAAAAAAACAGAACCAGAAATCGGATGTGTTCTATCATAGTGCATCAATAATACAAGGGTATATATATGTTTATCCGTTCCGAAATAATAAAAGTTATCCCTATTCTTGTAAGTTTGGAAAAAGTATAAAGTTTACATACCTTTAGATAAATACCAACAAAGCCTTCTTCTGTAATACCCCCCCCCCCCCCACCCCCTCAATTCTATAATTCTGTCTTTCTACTTTTTTCAACAATTAAAGGTAATGCAATGTTTGGGAAATTTTGAAAATTGGATGGATAGGAATTCTTTGAAATGTTGATATGTTTGGATGCCCCTGTGGATGTATTAAAAACACTAGAAAATTGAGCCCCTTAAACACTTCTGCTTTCGAGAAATTGAATAATCAAATATTTACCGGACCGGTAGCACCGGGTGCTCCCGGTAAATTTCAAATATTTCAAATAGCGCTTAAGGCCATTCCATGGTTGCTGCGACTATGCAAATCTCAGAACATGCAATTCAGATATGTATTTTCCAAACAGGAATAGCAAATTCGTCGATTGCAGTCAAGAAACATTGTTTTGAAGTTAGAGTAATTTCCGTCTTGAGAGGGCGCTATACAACAAAGAATTTATTTTTTTTTTTTTTTTTTTCCAAATTTTTTATTGATTTTCGATTTTTTTTGGTAACATTACAAAAACAACAATCATACAACAATTAAATAATTGTATAACATTAAAAGAACAATAATCAAATACGAATCACTATAACAATTACCCCCAAAAAAAACTAACAACAATCAAACAAACAAACAAACAGACCTGATGTAAAAACTAAAAAATCAGTCTCGGGTGGTTTGAACTGTATCATTATCAAAATATAATTATGGATAATTAAAATAAATTCTCAATAGGGGACCATTTTCTATAGTGCATGTTTTCTTTGTGCTTTTGTTTAGCAATTACCAATTCTATATGTCTGATTTTGCAAATAAACCTTTAAAAACCTATGAAACTTACTACAAATTCCTGCATTTCTGAATATAAATGTATCTCTTCAATAAGATAATTAAGTGATTTAATAATATTTTATGTGGTCCCTTCCAATCCTTTATGAATCCAAACATCATTCTTTTCCTAGGTAGATCCTCATATCTGATAGATAGCTTTAGACCAATTTTATCAACAAAAGCTCGTCTTAAATCTTCAGCAACCTTACACTCATAAAAAAGGTGTAAAGGAGTTTCAACAGAGGTCTCGCACATTGTGCAAAGTTCTGTCTGAACTTGCTTCATTTTAAATAGTCTCTCATTGGTGTATAGAATATTATGCAAAATCTTAAACTGGAAGACTCTCATCTTAACTTCTATTGTACATTTAAATGGGAGTAGATACATTTGTGGCCATTCCTCCTTTTCTATCCCATATTTAGTGGAAAATAGGGGTTCACAGACAGGTCTACATGTCAATTTACTAACTAAATCAACATAAATATTTCTAGTTTTTAGTTTTTGAATTTCTACTGTCAAAAGGTCAGACTGATCATGTTCATAATCTATTTTCTCCAAGAACATTTGTATCAATAATTGATTAAATGAACTTCTCCATTTCTTCCTGACTAGCGATACTATTGCCAAATATATCATGTAGTATTTACCTGGTACTCCTCTTGCTTTCCAAAGATTAAATTGCACAATGTTTCCATGTAGATCAAAAAGTTGATATACATAACATAGACCTGCCTCATGAAAGGCCTTACAGTAAACTGATTTATTATCAATAAGAATATATTGATTGTTCCAAACAATTTGACTAAGTACACTTGCTTGGGCTCCTTGATCATCAACCAATTGATTATACTTCTTTGTCTTGGACCATGCTAACAACAAGTTATGATAAAATATGGGAATTCCAAGAGAATTCAACTGGCTCATAGAATAATTACTCATAAAAATCAATTTTCCACCAAATCGTTTACTATAGTGGTCAAAAAACAACTTCCAATGATGATCTGATTCTGTATAATATCTCTGAATCCACTTAACCAGCTGTGTCTCTATCATGCATTTTAGTTTCGGGAATTTAAGACCACCTTCAGTATAATCTGCAATCATTGTTGCCCGTGATATCTTATCTGGACCTTTCCATATAAACTGAAACATCAACTTTTCAACCTCCTTAACAAAATCATTGGGTATTTCAATATTGGAAACTATATACATAATCTTAGACATAACAAATGTTTTCAACAGTTGAATTTTTCCTATTAAAGTTGACCCCCGATTCTTCCATCTTAAAAAAGTACATTTTATTTCATCTAGTCTCTTTTCAAAGTTCAGTTTCCTGACTACTTCCTGATCATATGAGAAATGTATGCCTAAAATTATTATGCTTTTGTCTGCCCAATGTATATCATTTGTTTTTTCTCCATTGTGCCTATCTTTCCCAACCCATATACCTTCCGTTTTTGTTTTATTCAAATAAAGACCTGATATGATTGAGAATTCTTCAAAAACTTTGAAAACCATCTTCATTGATTGTATATTCCTACAAAAGCAAGTTATGTCATCAGCATATGCTGTATACTTTATTTGTTTTCCACTAAATTCAAAAGCCTGAATATTATCATTATTATTAAGTCTTGTAAGAACAACTTCCAAGCTCAGTATAAACAGTAAAGGAGCCAGGGGATCACCTTGTCTGACTCCTCTAGACACTGGAAAATATCCAGTGGTAAATCCATTCACCAATACACAACTACTTATATTAGTGTGCAATGTTCTAACCCATGGTATGAAAGATGGTCCAAAATTGAACGCTTCTAAACAATTTAGCATGTACCTGTGGCTTATTGAATCAAATGCTTTTGTTAGATCAAGGGCTAGCATAATACCTCTCAAATTCTCCTCCTTAGTATATTGTAAAAGGTCTGATATTAATCTTATTCCTTCCCCTATGTATCTGCCTTTAATAAAGGCAGTTTGTTGACTATCTACTAACTTTCCTATCACCTTAGCAGCTCTCTTCGCCAAGCATTTAGAAAGTATTTTAACATCTACATTTAAAAGAGTTATGGGACGCCAATTGCTCAGTGTGTGTTTATCTCTATCAGGCTTAGGGATGAGTTTAATTGTACCTTGTCTTTGTGACACAGACATTACACTATTTTCATATGCAAAATTGAAAGAATCAATAACTTCTTTTGATATCAAAGGCCAAAACATCTCATAAAACTCCACAGTTAACCCATCGTTCCCAGGTGTTTTATTTCTAGCCATTTTTAACAATTCTGCCCTAGCTTCAGAGCAAGTGATATTTCCTTCACATGAATTTCTTTCTTCGTCTGTGAGTTGCTTGATGTTACTCTGACTTATGTAATCTTTGCTCACCTCATCTTCCACCTTATCTTTGTTCTCAAACAAAGTTTTATATGATTTCTTAATGAAATCCTGTATTTCAGACTGTTTATCAATACGTCCTACATCTGAAGTCAAAACATCAATATTGGAATTTGCTGCTTGACCTTTTTCCAATGACAACAAATATTTAGTACTCTTTTCCCCTTTCTCATACCATGTACACCTTGACCTCAAGATTGCCCCATCTGCAAAATAGTCATATATTTTAAACAACTCCTGTTCTATTTCCCTTTTCTTTTTCATTAATTCTTCATCTATATCTTCTGCTGCCATCCTGTCATCTAATTTTTTAATTCTTTTTCAAGAGCCTTTCTTTTATCTTCCTTTTCACATTTCTTCTTCTTAGAGAATGGTACAGTAAATTCTCTAATTTTAAACTTTAACCAATCCCATAGCCCTCCTTTATCATTACTATCTGTAAACTCACCAATCCATTCTGAGTATTTATTAGCTAAAGCATTAACATACTCCACATCATTCAATAGACTATTGTTAAATTTCCAGTAGGACGGACCAGAATTTTTTGTCTTAATTTTCATGTGCAAACTAACATGATCATGATCAGACAAAACACACGGTATGATATCATTTTCACTAATTGTATTCTGTAAGGATTCATGGATTAACCAAAAATCCAATCTAGATTGCACCAATGGGTTATACCTTCTCCATGTAAATCCTTTTTTGCAGGGGTTTCTGATTCTCCAAACATCAACCAAACCAAAATATATTTTCAGATTTTCTATAAGATTCACAGAGTGCTTCCAAATGCTTTTCATTGAGCCACCTGCCCTGTCCAGATCAAGGTTTTGAATTAAATTAAAGTCCCCACCAATTATTAGAATTTCCCCATTTTCAACGTTATCTTGTATGGTCAATTCTACCTTCTTAAAAAACTCAACCTGATCCTTCTCATTATTTGGTGCATATATGTTGCATATCACATAAACTTTCTTCTGAATTTCAACTTTTACCAATACAAATCGTCCCATTATACCTTTAATGGAGTCTAACAATTTAAAATCGGGTGTCTTTCTTAGTATAATGCATACTCCTCTGCTTTTAGAAGTTCCATGACTGAAAATAATATCAGATCTAACTCGATTTCTCCATAATGATTTTCCTGTAAAAGGATAATATCTTTGTTCTGTTTAAGCATATAATTAAAATAACGTTTCCTTGCTTTAAAGTCCCCCAATCCGTTAACATTATGTGTCATCAGCTTCAAATCCATAGTTGAGATATGAATTTCTTAAAAATACCACCATTATAAGATCAGGTTTAACATAAATTAAACATTCAGGTTCAACAACCAAACAACACAAAAAACAAATAACAAAGGCTAGTTCTTCTGTATGCCTTAGGGAGATCAAGGTGGCGCTCTACATCGTGGTCTTTCCTTTTTTCCTTTGAGTGCTTTTTCCACATATTCACCTATAAAAGTTCACTCTCAGAATTAGTTCATGAAAAATAATTAAACAAATACAAGTTTAAGTTCTTGTCATTAACCTAATCTAAGTATTCCTTTTTCACTTTTCTTGTTTTTAAGTAGGCAAGGTAAGTCTAGCTTAATAACATCATTCATGTTTTTGTTTTTTTAATGTTTCCGGCATTTCGATGTGGAATGATAATTTTTTCTTTCCTTTGACGTTTTGAGTTATTTCTTCTTGTATTCTATCTCCTTCCCGTCTTTTCCTTCTTTGTAGAAGATGCGAGCAGGATACTTGAAGTACACTGCTCTCCTTGTATTTTCCTCTTTCAGCTTCTTCTTGATGTGAATCAGCTTCTTCCGTTGTTCACGAATTTCCTTGGGCAACATTTCATCCACGTAAATAGGATGCTTTCCCTTGTGCTCAAAGGGTTTCTCCTTCAAGAAGCGACGTGCATTACTTTTGGTCGAGTACCGATTAAAGGCTGCAATAATCGGCCTTGGTCTAGGTGATGAGGTGCTTCCGCTGCGATCTGCCCTTTCGATGATTACTTCAGCTTCAATCTGCAAATGCGACTTGGCAAATGACTGGATCAAATTTTCACAATTCTTGTTCTCAATCTCAGCACCCTCTGGAAAGCCTTGGAACACAAGTGTGTTTCTCATTCCCCTGGCGGATAGGTCTGTCAGACGTTCGCGCAACTTTCCATTCTCCTTTTCTTGTGCGTGCAATTTCTCTTTGATTGAACCAATGTCAAACTCAATCCCTTCTTGCTTTTCCTTCACTTTTTCTATCTCTCTCTTATTGTTATCAATCTGAGTAAGGGGTAAGTCTAATCTGGTCACTATGCCATTGAATTTTGAGTTCATTTGATCCATTCTGTCAAGAAGCTTTGCTAGTAAATCTTCAGTGGTAGTACTTGCCTGCACCTTTTGATCTCCATTGGTCTTTCGCTTCTTCTCTGCCCGCGGTTCGTCTTCGTCTTTTCCCCTCTCCTTTCCCCCGACAGCTTGGGGGTGCGACTCCTGCGAGTCCTGGCCTGCTTCGCTGATTCCAGTAAGCACTGACTGCTGAGTGAGATTTTCAAGTTGAATGTCCGAGTTTTCATCGATATCCATCTCTGTTCTGCCTGAAATTGAGCCAGAAGGGGTGAAGTATTGGGAAATCCTTGGTGAATCATCCATTTTGTCCATCTGTCTTTTCTTTCCACTCATTTTTAAATAATCTTACAGGAATTTTCCACGATGAGAAAAAAATACGGTTTGACTTAGTAGGGCGCCATCTTTCCTCAATAATTTATTATTGCAATCTCATCACTTTAGACTCGATTTCAACCGCAACAACGAACATTGAATATTTTAAGACTGCGTATGCTTCAAATACATTAATTTGAACCTAATCCATGACCCCTGCATACCAAAACTTTGTATTTATACCTTTAATAGGAAAGTGCAGAACTTGTCTCACGTGCAAGGAGGTAACTTCTAACGACATGGCTCTTGATGACATCGAACAAGAATCTTGCTCTGACAACCGCAGTGAGATGACATGCAATGATGGTATCTCAGCTTGTATGACAGGGGTCATAGACGTTGCCTATAGACTTCAGTCTGGTAAGTTTTTACACCTCATAAAGTAATTAACTTACTGGAATCATGTTGGTTTATATCTAAACAATTGTTTAACCCCGCCTCCAAATAAGGGAGTTTACAGATACAATCTGCGCATGGGCAGATAAAGGTCATTTGTACCAAAAAGGTAAAACATACCAGAGATGAATACTGGATATGCGCTCATGAAAGTTATGTTACATTATTCATTTATGCACCAACGGTACATTCTAAGAAACTCAGGTGGAAGTATTCTTTTCAAGAGGGCAAACAAAAGGTATTCATGAAGCACATCTAGGACTTTGGCAGTTATTATTCTTAGATGCTCAAAGTGGAACTTCTCCATGTGTAAAAGATCTGTGGATATTTGGGGGTCATTTGTACCATGTGCTATCTGTAAACTCCCTTTTTACTATGGACTGCGAAAAGGAAGTCATGTAGACCCAACATTTTACGAATACTTGTAAAAGGGGTTTTAAGATTTGTTCTAATATTTATTTTTGTTACAAAGATCTAATCAATTTTCAAATTGTTCGCCTATCTGAAAACAGAAAATTCACTTATAAATTGTTTTCTTCATAGATTTATTTGGCCGCCTATAGTTATTCAATTCAAGTTCAAATTTAATTAATTAAGAATCTGTGATCATCCTTTACAAAACAATTCACAAATAGGACAAAATGTGACCATCAGAGATGAGAAACGTGGTTGTGCCCCTGAGGAGATCATCTCCTCGAGTTCGTTGGGAGACCACTGCGTAGAGCAGGCCGTGGTGGCCTCCTACTTTTCCGACAATGACCCAGCTGAACTGTACCCAGATTTAGATGGTATGCCTTTCCTCGGCATCACAAACGCAACTTTCTGCGTCTGCGACAGCTCCGACAACTGCATCCCACCTTCCCCTGCAACGGGTGCAGAGAGCGAGCCGTCTGCAGAGAGCAAGCCATCTCCAGAAGCTGAGAGCTCCCTTGTATCACCATCAGGTAATACATCTTACGGAGAAGTCGATTAAATTTTAAAACCACTGCAAACCAGACTAATGCATCACCAACACTGACATTCATACTCTGAGCAAGATGTTATAATCCGACAAAAGGTAAATAATTGGTCGGTTTGGGATTAACGCGTGGATGTGACGGCGGTGTCAATTACTTTTTGTAAGTAAGTTAATGTCACGCTTCTAGGACACGTACCCCATGGGCATCCATCCCCGGATAACCACCCCCAGTCAACTAACCCCTACGACAACTACCCCCTAGGGCAACAACCCGCAAGGACGACTACCCCCTGGGACAACTACCCCCGGATAACTACCCCCTAGGACAACTACCCACTAGGACAACTAACCCCTGGACAACTACCACCAGACAACTACCCCCTACGACAACCATGCTCTAGGGCAACTTCACCTGGACAACTATCCTAGGGGTAGTTATCTGTGGGGGGAGTAGTTGTCCCGGGGTTGTCGTCCTCGAGGGTGGTTGCCCTATATAGGGGTTACTTGTCGTAGGGGTAGTTGACTGGGGCTGGTTATCCGGAGGGTGGATGTCCAGGGGGTAGGTGTCCGGATACGTAATTTCACATGTTAATATGTAGGTGTTGACAGATGTTATAAAGCCTGTCTTAACGGTTGGGGAAATCAAAAAGTGTTGGGAGAATTTACTGTTAATCACTGTAAGAGGGTGATGAACAGTGACGCATTCAAAGAAAAAAAATATATATTTGTGGTTTGAGAATTTTCTCAGGATATTTTACCTGTTCTAGGGTAAGTACAGTAGAAGGAATACAATACGTAACATTTAAACAAAAGTTACAGTTTTGTCATCAACCTTGCTACCGGGTTACTCTAACAATGCGTTTACCTATGCAAAGGGGAAATCGTTCTGTTTATAAAACAATCGTTTTGTTTTAATGGTAATATATGATTTTAACTGCTACCAAGCACTCGACATCGGTTAACTTCTAACAATTATCTTTTTCCGTGCTGAACAGGAAATTTTACAAGTTGCATCGCATGCAAGGAAATAACTTCAGATGATGTCGTCATAGATTTTGGTGGCAGCGAAGTTGAATCTTGTTCTGACAACCCCGATGAGATGATATGCTCTGACGGTATCTCAACGTGTATGACAGGGGTCATCAACGTCGCCTACCTACTTGAAACTGGTGAGTCCCAAAACTTCATATCGTGGACACTTGAAAAAAGAGTTCAATACTAAGTGGAGCAGGGGCGTACGCAGGGGGGGGGGGGGGGGGGGGGGGTTTCAACCCCCCCTTTGTTTTTTTTGTATGTGTGTAAACCCCCCTGAAAAACTTAAACCCCCCCCCCCTGAAGTGGAGTGAATACATCTTGCTCATGCAGGGCCTTGGCTGTGGAATGTTTTCCCCCGAGAGATTCGTAATAATAGATCAATTTAGCGTTTACAAATCATCTTAAACATTCTTGTCTGGTCGGGCATTTAATAAATTGTTCTTATACTCTCTAGTATGCTCCATGTTGTTCCAGCTGTGCTTTTGATTATAATGTAGATAATTCTAAACAATCGATTATCTTTTCTTGTTTGTTTTCGTTTTTGTTCGGGGGCGGGGGCACAAGTAAACCCTGAGTATGATTTCGAGTGGAGTCCACGCCATACAATCGCAAGTATTTTGATTTTGTCTTCTGATTACATACATAGGACAAACAGTGACGATAAGGGTCGAGCGACGTGCTTGTGCACCTGAGGACGTTGTAGCCGCCAGTCCTTCCGGAGACCACTGCGTAGACCAGTCCGTGGTGGACGCCTACTTTTCCGAAAATGATCCGGCTGAGTTGTACCCAGATACAGAGGAAATGATGTTCGATCGCTTCGTAAACGCAACCTTCTGCGTCTGCGACAGCTCCGACAAGTGCACACCACCTTCCCCTACCGGTGATTCCCCTGCAACGGATGCGGAAAGCGAGCCAGACTCGGAAGAAACTCAGACATCTCTTGGAGCATCAGGTAATACATCTTACATAGTAGTCGATGGAATTTCGAAACCACTGCAAACCCGATTAATGCATCAGCAACACTGACGAGACCGACCCAAAGAAATTAATACTCCGAGCAAGATGTTATGTTCCGAAAAGAGGCAAATAATTGGTCAGTTTGAAATTAAAGGGATAGTTGAGTTCTGTTGCAGAGGGCGCTACACAAAATAATTTGTTTGTGAGATAATGAAAAACTGAGTGTCAAATTTGAAAGAACATACAATTTAAATGACAAAATCATTTTTGTTTGATCCAAATCGGTTCAGAGACGGTTGAAATATCCATAAATATATCGATTTCTAATACTTGTGTACCACCACAAATATTAGATAATTTGAAAAAGCCGTTGAAAAAACCAAATAGCACCTTTTACGTCGTATTTCAGCCAATGCCGATGTTGGTTTTGTTCTTGGTATTTTCGTGTTGGTTATATTACGCACAACTAGCCGGCCCATGTATTGTTATTTTTAATTAAATAATTAGTTAACGGTCACCGTATTTTTTTAAAAGTGAAGCTGAATTGGTATGATCGTATTGGCTAAATTTCACACATTTTGGGGTCTATAATTACCTTCATGGCAATTTTAGGTTCGCAAAGGGCACTAGAAATGTCAGAGAGAAGAAAAAGAGCAATAACCATGCACTTTGAAAAACAGAACTAAACTATCTCTTTAACGTGGAGATGTGACGGTGATATCAATTACTTTATGTTAGTAAATGAATCTTGATATTTCTAAAGGACTGGTATAATTGTTCAATAATATGATTATAAAAATATAGCTTAAAAAAGCGTTTACTTTAATATGAAATGGCAAAATCGTTCTGACTTAAAACAATCGTGCTTTTTAATGGTGATACATGTTTTTAATTTGTTTTCCCGCTGAACAGGACATGTTAGAACTTGTCTCTTGTGCAAGGAGGTAACTTCAAACGACATGGATCTTGATGGCATCGAACAAGAATCCTGCTCTGACAACCCTGATGAGATGATATGCCCTGATGGTATCTCGACTTGTATGACAGGAGTCATAGACATTGCCTATAGACTTCAGTCTGGTAAGTACCTACACCTCAGAAAGTAATTAACTTATTTAAATTATGGTGGTTAATATTTCTTAAGCCGTTTACCCGTCCCCTCGGGGCCCTTTGTCCAACAAGATCCATAATGAACAGAATATATTATAAAAGATAGAAGATATATTTATATGTATATGGAAATATGACAGCGCCCCTCGCAGCTTGATTGACGCTACCAGGGGCGGCGGCGACTTCTTTTCATGACCGGGGGACGAAATGCGAAGGACGAGGGAGCAGTGGCATAATGAGCAAAACCTTTTTTCTTTTCTTTTTCGCGGGGGTGGGGGGGCATAACAACAATCCGCATCACCACAACTCTTAAATGTTACGCAGGCCGTGGGAACGTTTTTCAAAATTTCATGTGGGGAAACTGCCCCCAAAGCCCCCCCCCCCCATCAGTACGCAAGTGTGAGGGAGCATAGTGAATGAGGGGGGGGGGGTGAAGGTGACGGAAGTGACTCCCCCCTCACAAGTTTTGTTGTATTTCAAAATCGCATTCTTTAGCAAAACTATATTATAACAACAAGCAATATACTTTTTTTTAACACTTCAATTTTCTGGGTACTTACTCCAGAGCCTAAACGTATGTTGCAGTCTTTAGTCAGTATTTGCTATACATTTTTTTGTGTGCACTTTTTGAAATTTTGAGGGGGCGTATCCCCCTTTCCCCCGCGATCGCTTCCCCTGGACGCTACACCATTATACCAATATATATTTGTTTTATATATTATTATAGATATATGTATAATACATATATTTTTTTTTAAATCATAGAGCTTGGGGCTACTGTTATGATAATTGTTTTCATTATTTTCAGTTTTGTAATTCGAAATATTGTTATCATCATCATCATCATCTTCATCAGTTTTCCTATTGCTATTTCATTAACAACAACAAAATAGGACAAAATGTGACCATCCGAGATGAGAAACGTGCTTGTGCCCCTGAGGAGATCGTCTCCTCGATTCCGTCGGGAGACCACTGCGTAGAGCAGTCCGTGGTGGACGCCTACTTTTCCGACAATGACCCAGCTGAACTGTACCCAAATGTAGATGGTATGCTATTCCTCGGGATCACAAACGCAACCTTCTGCGTCTGTGACAGTGCTGACAAGTGCAGCCCACCTTCACCCTCAGGCGCAGAAGGCGGGACAGGAACTGGAAAAGGTGAGAGCTCTCATGAAACATTACGATGTAGTTGGAACGATTTTTAAGCTATAGTCTATGGGCATGACCTCTATTCAGTATGAGTCCACGATTGATATTAACTATAGAAATTGGCACATAGCATATTAAGGCTTGTTCAGATATAATGCGGTAAACTGTCAAGGATTTGTGTTTATGTGTACACGAATGGCAACTGCGCACACCAAAGGACTTCACCGAGATCTGTAAATGAGACGGCCATCGCATGCCAGCCATCGCAGCCATCGGACGTTTGAAGAACTTAATTTAATTTAACTTAATTTAATTAAGGAACTTTATATTAATCTTGATCTAAGGAGACATGAACGAACGTACCAAGGTCTATGCTTTACAAAACAGATTGTGAAGCGTAGGTATTACAATTTACGTCATCATGAAGAAGAAAAAAAAACCTTCGCGCTTTTTCCTCGCCATGTCTGAACCAGCCTTTAAAATCATAGTCTCACTACATGAATGACAAGTTCAAATTACAGTTACTTTTTTCAGGTCTTTCTGTTTAAATAATATTCGCCACAGTAAATTTTGAAAATACGAGTAGCTACTGATATAAAACAAACTTGCATATGTAAATGCTTAAGGATTGGGTGGGGGCCCGGCCCCCCACTCAGAGGTCGGAATGACCGCATGCGTGTTGCCAAAATGTCCGGTAAAGGGGTATTTTTCGTGCGACAAAGTCCGGCCCGAGAATTGTAAAAAAAAGGGGTGTATTTGACTTTTCACCCGGAGATTTCTTTAAAAAGGGGGTGTTTTTCTTTTTTTCTCTCATCTCTATGGACTCCTGAGAAATTATTCCGAATTTAGGGGGGTACATTGAGCATTTTTCCTGATTTAGGGGGGTCTCCAAGGCAGGAAAAGCCCGCGAAAAGCCCGCGAAAGGGGGGTTCGGAAATGTTGGCAGTCCTCAGATAGGGGGTGCTTTCAAAAAGAGGGTACGAGCATATGCGTACCCTAAATAACACTGAGTGGGGGGGGGGGGGGGGGCCCGGGGGTGGGGGTAGCTCATGTAGAACACAAATTTCCCCATTATCGTTGGTCGTTATTGTTGTAAGATCTAATAAAATATCAACCCGTTAACAAATTTAAAATTTGATGCAACTATTCATTTCTTCGTCTTCCATTCAAAATATTCAACAGGAGATTTGAGAAGCTGCATCACGTGCAAGGAAATAACTTCAGATGGTAACATCATAGATCCTGGTGACACCGAACTTGTCTCGTGTTCGGACAACCCCGGTGAGATGATATGCCCTGAAGGTATCTCAACGTGTATGACGGGTGTGGTCAACATCGCCTATATGCTTGGGTCAGGTGAGTGCCAAAGCTCCCATCACTTTGCGCACGAGGCGTTCTTTATCGACGTAAGACTCCGTCAGCGGATTGCGAGGTCTCCGACGAGGCATGTGATGGCTGATTGGAAAAAACAACCAACGCACAAATTTCAGTTTCATTAATGGTTTAAGATTTGATTATATTCACAAGAATAATTAGCGCAAGTTGAAATGCGTTGAAATTGTACAACAGGCATTTAGTAAACAGATTTTTACCTTGAGTGATCACGTGCAAACTCTTCCAACTTGAATGTTTATTTGGCATTTGGAATTTGAGTCCGTCCGTAATCCATTTTATTCCTTTGTTTTTAAGATTTAGGTTTCCTAAATAAACGTTAATTTTCAACATTCATTTTCCTTAAATATTAAGCAAATAAACCTCTTAATAAGGAAAATTCAAAAGGGTTTTTATTTATTCGGGTATTCATACAAACAAGCTCCTCTTTTGGCAGTTTTTGTCGCTTCCGTTTTTACCATACAACTGTCATGAAATCTCCCTTTTTCCCTTCCGTCAATCATGTTAATTCTTTTGTTTGTCATCACCCTTTCTTCGTATTACCCGAATAGGGCAAACCATTACGTTGACGGACAAGCGACGTGCTTGTGCACCCAAAGACGTTATCGCCTCTACTTCTCCAGGAGACCACTGCGTAGACCGATCCGTAATTGGCACCTACTTTTCCGACAACGATCCGGCTGAGTTGTACCCAGATACAGAAGAAATGATGTTCGATCGCCTCTTAAACGCAACCTTCTGCGTCTGTGACAGCGCCAATAAGTGCACCCCTCCTTCTCAAGCGAGTGGTGCAAAGGCCTGGGCTAATACAAAGCCCACGAATAGCGCAGTGAACCTCGAATCTACTCTCGGTCATTTCATTGCCTCGCTTATTTATGCCTTGTTCTGTGGGTTTAGGGATATGCGATAGAGGGCGTTTCTTTGTTGTCCCAATTGCTAGTTTAAAGGGATAGTTGCGACACCGGAAGTAACTTTTTCTAAATGGATCTATCATTTCACGGAGCTCCAAATAGTTCCCTCCCACCAACAGAAATTGTCCGTGTGGGGAATCGTTCGGGGCTCAATCATTTGACCTATGAGTGACGACCGCGTGTATGCGAGTGTCACAACCATCTCTCTCATACGCTATGATTATCATAATAAGAGATCCTTTAAAGGTAAAGACCAGTATTGGTAACGCCCCAATTTCAAAAAATGAAATGGAAGCTCTCATTACCAATCATGTGAAAGAATATGTTTTGACTAATACATGATGATAACAAATTTGCCGGGAAACCTCCTACTAATTCATATATTTGGTAAATTTCTTTCTCTCATGGTCCTGTGAGAGATATAGGGTAGTCCCATTTACATCTTTCTGTGTATAGTGCTTGTAACTTTACGAAGAATGGGCCAAATTTCTTATCATTTTGATGATTCCAGAACCTTGCAGATGCTAGATGCTAGATGATCAACCTTTCCTGATCGATTCCACAACGTTTCTTTCACAATTCAATCGCATGACCATAAATGGTCTTTACCTTTAAAGAAAAGTCGCATCATCCCATGTTGGAGAATTAATAAAACAAAATTAAATATAGATTGGGCGTCCATGTCGGAACTCAATCGAATTAAATGTTATTCAAGTGAACGTTTGTGATTGTTCTGGTGCCGGTCACGCCGGTGAGACTGGGTATTAATCACTGGATTATTCTAAGTCATGTTTGATTGTACACAAAATAGAGAGGGGAGAGGGTGAAATGATGAAATCACCCTGAAACTGAGGGTATATATTATACTTTCTTACTTGCGGGCCTGATCACTTCTTTATGTTAACAAAATACGCATCTTATTATGAGTTAACTCTTCAGTTATTAAGGACGTTCGGTAGGAGTGACTAATGTTCGTGCGCATATCAGCTGCGCGGGGCCTAGCTGATCATGTACATGTACTGTATCAGGAACTGCAGGCATTGTTCATTAGGAAAATATTTAACAAACTGGCCATGCGAAAAGAGCTGGTCCACCACAGTCCACAGTCCACTGCAAACATAACATCACAACCAAATGACAAATATACAGTGCGTCCCAGAAAAACGAAACCGAGGAGTATCGATGTTCTATCGTAACTTAATCACAACTATAATTAATGAATGATACGTATTTGGAAAGCTTAGAGTCTCCTCTTTCATGTGATGCTACGCAGATAATGCATATTTCACGCATAAGTGATTACAAGCAATTTGAAGGAAGGAAACCAAAAAGACATTTGGCGGGCGGTATCTGAAATTCACATTTCTAGAAAGTTGGGTTTCTGCCCTTTCATATGACACCTCAATCAGGAAAAATGAGCGAGGAATGACAAAGTTCTGTTTGTTTGAGGTAGCCCTTACATTTTCATAATTTTAACAAACGAATTCGTTTTCACTGGGTGCCTGCCGTAGCAAAAAGCAGATTTGACAAAAGACTTAACTCCGTTTCGTTGACAATCAGCCATGCATGAAGACTCTCGTCTACGGCTGATTGTAAACGAAACGAAAATATATATAATGCAATATTCGATTTCATGAGATCGTAAATGCCTTTTAAGTATACATGGCGCAGATTGCAAGAGTGTGCTACTGCAACCACATTAAAATTGATTTGTAAGACACTTGCTTTGTTAACAGACTTTCACCATGGAGTTACTACTAACTCCATGCTTTCACACATATTAACAAATTAGAAGTAGTATACATCATTATAAATGGTAGTTAAACGATGTATTTCCCTTTGCATAAACCATGGACATATTACGGATGGACATTGCTTAAACCATGGACATATTACGGATGGACATTCAACGTGATTCTTTCTTTGATCCAATGATAGTCACCGCCTTCTGATTATGTGCATCTTAATGAGAACATTCAGCTGTTTTACAATAACGACTGCGCAAGCATTTTCGGTCATTGACAAAGGAGCAGTTTCCCTTTCTTGGGTTTTGTTTGGATGGTGTGCTCTGTAAGAGTGTGTCTTAAATAAAGACATCCCCAATGGGGAGCAGCAAAGTCGAAAAGCAGACGATTTTGGTGATATGAAATGTATTATTACTGATTCGCAAACTTTCGCACACACCCATGACCTTATAAAACAATTAGAAGGCCATGATCTTTATAAGCCCTGTGCGTTGTAACTCTGGAATATTATGAGGAGATTGGGGTAAACGGGATTTTAAATCACAACCAATCCAAATATAAACTCTATCTGGTAATATCAACACGTTTTCAAAATAAAATACAGTACACGGAACAACAATTTCCGATTATAGGCCAGAACTGCACATCGATTTTCTATGATTTAGGCGAGTTATTATCTTCTGTGCATGTAGATTAACATGTGTAAAATCACTATCTTGATTCTGTCCCGGCTTTTTGGCGGCGACCATGATGAGATCAAAGTGAAGAAACATTTACGGAATGTTATTGAGACGACATTGACGTAGAAAATCACAATGATTTCGTTAAGAAACGATAAATGTCCATCCGTAATAGGTCCATGCTTAAACAAGAAAAACCAGCCAAGCATTCATTGTCTTAAAAGGAGGCTTTTTACTTCGTATAAAGAAGAACAATGTATAGCAAATCGAAAAGGTCAGCTCTCATTTCACCGTAGAAAATGAAACCACCTTTAAATTTGTACTAGTTTTACATTTAACTGTATTTATTGTTGACCTGGTGACCTCTTTATAAGAATTCATAAACCGGTGATCAAGCTATTGATTAATACTATTTATATACCGTGCGACACAAAAACAGTTTACACCTAGCAAATTGCTAATTATTTTAAAAATCATCTATGAACAGTAAATTAGTATACCTCTTATGAAAGAGTGTTTTATGTGTATGCATCAACAATTATGCAAACGATGTATTGCCTCCTTCCATAGAATATGTTTTGCGAACTGAAAAGTAACAATAAAACATCATTGACATTTTTTTTGGGTGACTTTTCATATGTTACATTGTATGAACTGTGATTTGGAAAACAGAAACGGGAGAAACGCCGCTGAACGGCTCCAGGAGCGTTTGCGAGAGATTTGATGTGGCAACGAAACCAGGATACCATCAGGGGCCCGTTTCACAAAACTTGTCATCAGTGGAAAATGAAAGTATTTGTTATAAGCTACTGAAATCCTTGCTTCTGATTGGTTACCAGCAGATCTGTCACTGATTTTTGTCATTTGTCATTGATTAAAAAGGGCTTTGTGAAACGGGTCCCTGGTGTATTTTTTTTTGTGTTCGGGGGTAACTATCCCTCGTGATATTACAGCATTCTGAGGGATAAATTACAAATAGGTGCAGCTTTGCAAATTGGATAATACCCCCCAAATCAATATAGTTAAAGAATCGTATCAACGCACAAAGTATCCTTTAAAGACGGCAAGTACCTTTAAAGATTGATCCACCCCACTCCCCAAGCCCCAACACGCGTCTGGGTAATCGGTTTACAATTACGCGTGGTATTCGAGATTCAGCTCGAGCCAACCAGAAGCATTGTTGCTGTTCACGGAGGTAGAGGACAGTTCAAATTTAAAACCGTATTCCCAGAGAAACTGTAAGTATTATTTCAGTTTGTATTCTTAGTTGGTTGATCATTTCTAACCGATGTAATCATGATGATGAAGAATGCCGATTTCTGGTAAGGGTTAAAAAGGTTGTTCATTTAAAAAAAAATGATTAGTGAGGACATTGTAGAATTACATCAGAGAGAAAAGAATGGCTCTGGATCTTAAAATGTCCTTCATCTGTTAAAATAAATAAAAATAAATGTAAAATAATATGTATGTGTCGTAAGAAGAAAAAGAAAAGAAAAGAGGGGGGTGGGCGTTGGGGGATGTCCAACATTGCCTCAGACAAGCTGTGTTCGTGCATATATCGAATGAAAGGATACAGGTCACTAAACCTCCATACGTGCATGACGCTCGATCAGACCAAGGAGTTTTGAGAGATGGAGTCCTATCTAGCTCATTCCCTTTGTACCATCCTCGATGCCGCCAGGAGAAATATGCTAGGCATGTGCTTAACTGGATCTTCCTTGCAGATACGTAGATAAATGCCTGTCTAGCTGCAGACTAACGGGCCACTTTCAAAGGGAAATATGCTTTTGTAATGATTATTATTTTTCGCTACCACTCGTCTAATAATACTAGCAGTACACAGTGCTTAGCTTTACGAGAGGCAAGCGAAACGAAATGGAACAAAATTTCCTGAAATATTAATCATAATTACTCGACTTGGCACGTGTGAACACTAATCTAAAATATAACATTATAAAGAACTGTACATAAATAAATTTACCGTATACTTTCGTGAGCCGGGAGTAATTGCAAAAGTGTCAATTTGCAGGTTTTAGGAATGTACAATGTTACTATTTTTCACAAATTAAAGCTGCTATCATACAATGTAAGCACATTTTTTTGGACACAATCGGGCTTTTGTATTCATAATGTATCATATGTTGATTTTACCTTCATTACTTCAAATAAAAAGTGAAATATGAAGGATATTTCTTTGTGAAAAATATCACGCTCAAGCTTTCCAAGGATATTGGCTGATTCGAACCGCGGACATCAAAGGTAACAGCACAGCAGTATATTCTATTGTGCAAACACAGAAAACGGCAGCTGATTGGAATAATTTGTTGCCAGTTGGCTCTCCAGCTCTTGAATATCCTTGATCAGACCATGGACCTGATCAGACACGGCCCTAGCCTACCCCACCTCTCTCTCTCTCTCTCTCTCTCTCTCTCTCACACACGCTCACTAACCCATGGCATGCCCGGTAACAGGTGTGTTGAAGTTGGTTGTGATGG
Source organism: Strongylocentrotus droebachiensis (assembly GCA_035222895.1). Taxonomy (NCBI): domain Eukaryota; kingdom Metazoa; phylum Echinodermata; class Echinoidea; order Camarodonta; family Strongylocentrotidae; genus Strongylocentrotus; species Strongylocentrotus droebachiensis. Next base: position 33,128 of record JAVYIG010014346.1, read on the forward strand.
AGGTGGTGTCGATGGTGATGGTCGTTGCTACATATTTTATGTACACATATCTTTCTTTAAAGACGACAAGTACCTTTAATTGATACACCCCCCCCCCCCCCCCAAAAAAAAAAAAAAAAAAAAAAAAAAAAAAAACACGTCCGGGTAATAACCAAATGAGATTCGGCTCGAGATCCAACCAGATGCAGTCACGCAGAAAGAGGACAGTTCAAATTTAAATCTGTGTTTCCAAAAAAACTGTAATTATTATTTCAGTTTGTATTCTTAGCTGGTTGATCATTTTCTAACCGAAGTAATCATGGTGACAGAGAGTTCCGGTCAAGGTTTAAAAGTGTATTCATTTGTTTATGATACTAGCGTGGACATGGTAGACTTACATCAGAGAAAATAATATCCTCCGAAAAGGATGGCTTTTAAAATATTCTTCATTTGTTCATGTTTAATGTTGATGAGAAATAGCTTTGTTTGGACCTAATTACTTTAATGTAATATGTTTTTGTAGTCCGTTAAAAGAAAGAAAAGTGGCGAGATGTCCAAGACGTTCCTTAAAACTGCAATGTATAAACCTCAGACAAGATGTGTGCATGCATGTACCGAATGAATGCGAAGTTTCGATAGATGTTTAAAAGTCTTACTCCCTTACAGGTACCAACATGAATCTCCTCATCGTCATTGGGCTACTTTTCTGCATTTTTACTACTGGTAAGTGATTTTTGATACTTTTTAAAAACAAAATACCAAACAAATAAAGACCTTACCAAGATCATGCTTTATTTTTAACCCTTAAGATCCTTCTTTCAATTCTACAAGCAATGGTAATGATGAAAACACAATGCAAATGAATAGATAGATAAATAAATAGATAAATGTACGCATGATTAGCTAATACAGAATATTTAAACATATATAACGATATGTTTAACAATGATACTACAAAATAATAATGGTGATGATGATGATGATGATAATAATTATGAAAATAATGATAATGATGATGATGATAATGATAATGATACGTACAGTTTTAAAACAACTACTACAAATCCCTTGTGTAAATCATGTACATACGGGATAATCACCTTAAATCTATTTACAAAAGCTTTGACAAAAACATTATCCGGCTAGAGCCATTGTCCCCCTTCAAGGGGCTGTGGCATGCAAGGAATCTCGCATGTGACACAGTACTTCGGTTACTCTATCGTAGGCCGATTGCTACTGGACCACATGTCGTCATCTGTCTGCACGAAGACCATTACTGCAAGAAGGCCGTTACTGCAATTGAAAATACATGGCTTTTACGGCCTTTTTGCAGTCAGCCGATGATGTGTCATGCAATGGTAGATATGATACCATGCTTGTGTATCTATCAGTGTCATGTTTTGTAAATCAATCAACACTGTCTTCGTATTAACCTTTCCCACGACCCATTCTACATTATCTCCCACTCTCTTTCTCCCTCGGAGTCGTCCGGATCATGATGCGCTCTCTCTCTCTCTTCCTCCCTCACAGTCATCCAGGTCATGCTGCGCGCGCTCTCTCTCTCTCTCTCCCCCTCTCTCTCTGTCTCTCGCTTTTGTTTCTTTCATTGTCTGTCGGTAGGAATATGATTCTTTGAATGTATCATGTCATGAGTCAATGCACTTTCTTCAACTCTCCTTCTATGCCCCAGTCTAGGCATTGCGCTTTTTTCGTCTTTATTTTTCGCAATTACTCTCTCTCCCTCTTTTCCTCTATCTATCTCTTGCTCTAAATTAATATATTCATCATTGTCTGTCGGTACGGATATGGTCTCTTTACTGTACCATGTTATGAGTCAATACACTGTCGACTATTCTCCTTCTCCTTTGCCCATGTGTCTTCCCCTCTTCATCTTCCAATATATCATCCTGTCTCTCTCATTATGCCTGTTAATATCTCTCAAATATGTCACTTTGTCTTCTATATCATCATCTCTCCCCTCTCTTTGCCTCATTGTAAGTATCTCACACTGTTCTCCTTTCTCGCCTTCATCTTGGCATTGAAAACTGGTTCGGAAAATAAATAGGACGAACGAGATCAAGTTTGAAATATAAAAGAAGAGTGAGAAAAGACATGTTTGGATAAATATTGATATCCCAAATAATTACATAATTTCCGACCAAGGGTGATATATAATAATTAAAACACAATAATTGTCCGAGATATTAGTTACAATTATTAAAATATCGATAAGCATTGCAATTTTAATTATGAGTTGTATACTAAATCTATCGTTTAATATATTTGAAATAGAAAACCATCTGACCCCTGGCTGTACATGCATGAATAAAAAAAAAACAGAACCAGAAATCGGATGTGTTTTTATCATAGTGCATCAATAATACAAGGGTATAATATGTTTATCCGTTCCGAAATAATAAAAGTTATCCCTATTCTTGTAAGTTTGGAAAAAATAAACAGTTTACATACCTTTAGATAAATACCAACAAAGCCTTCTTCTGTAATACCCCCCCCCCCCACCCCCTCAATTCTATAATTCTGTCTTTCTACTTTTTCAACACTTAAAGGTAATGCAATGTTTGAGAAATTTTGAAAATTGGATGGATAGGAATTCTTTGAAATTTTGATATGTTTGGATGCCCCTGTGGATGTATTAAAAACACTAGAAAATTGAGCCCCTTAAACACTTCTGCTTTCGATAAATTGAATAATCAAATATTTACCGGACCGGTAGCACCGGGTGCTCCCGGTAAATTTCAAATATTTCAAATAGCGCTTAAGGCCATTCCATGGTTGCTGCGACTATGCAAATCTCAGAACATGCAATTCAGATATGTATTTTCCAAACAGGAATAGCAAATTCGTCGATTGCAGTCAAGAAACATTGTTTTGAAGTTAGAGTTAGTTCCGTCTTGAGAGGGCGCTATACAACAAAGAATTTATTTTTGCAATCTCATCACTTTAGACTCGATTTCAACCGCAGCAACGAACATTGAATATTTTAAGACTGCGTATGCTTCAAATACATTCATTTGAACCAAATCCATGACCCCTGCATACCAAAACTTTGTATTTATACCTTTAATAGGAAAGTGCAGAACTTGTCTCACGTGCAAGGAGGTAACTTCTAACGACATGGCTCTTGATGGCATCGAACAAGAATCTTGCTCTGACAACCCCAGTGAGATGACATGCACTGATGGTATCTCAGCTTGTATGACAGGGGTCATAGACGTTGCCTATAGACTTCAGTCTGGTAAGTTTTTACACCTCAGAAAGTAATTAACTTACTGGAATCATGGTGGTTTATATCTAAACAATTGTTTAACCCCGCTTCCAAATAAGTGAGTTTACAGATACAATCTGCGCATGGGCAGATAACGGTCATTTGTACCAAAAAGGTAAAACATACCAGAGATGAATACTGGATATGCGCTCATGAAAGTTATGTTACATTATTCATTTATGCACCAACGGTACATTCTAAGAAACGCAGGTGGAAGTATTCTTTTCAAGAGGGCAAACAAAAGGTATTCATGAAGCACATCTAGGACTTTGGCAGTTATTATTCTAAGATGCTCAAAGTGGAACTTCTCCATGTGTAAAAGATCTGTGGATATTTGGGGTCATTTGTACCATGTGCTATCTGTAAACTCCCTTTTTACTATGGACTGCGAAAAGGAAGTCATGTAGACCCAACATTTTACGAATACTTGTAAAACGGGTTTTAAGATTTGTTCTAATATTTATTTTTGTTACAAAGATCTAATCAATTTTCAAATTGTTCGCCTATCTGAAAACAGAAAATTCACTTATAAATTGTTTTCTTCATAGATTTATTTGGCCGCCTATAGTTATTCAATTCAAGTTCAAATTTAATTAATTAAGAATCTGTGATCATCCTTTACAAAACAATTCACAAATAGGACAAGATGTGACCATCAGAGATGAGAAACGTGGTTGTGCCCCTGAGGAGATCATCTCCTCGAGTTCGTTGGGAGACCACTGCGTAGAGCAGGCCGTGGTGGCCTCCTACTTTTCCGACAATGACCCAGCTGAACTGTACCCAGATTTAGATGGTATGCCTTTCCTCGGCATCACAAACGCAACTTTCTGCGTCTGCGACAGCTCCGACAACTGCATCCCACCTTCCCCTGCAACGGGTGCAGAGAGCGAGCCGTCTGCAGAGAGCGAGCCATCTCCAGAAGCTGAGAGCTCCCTTGTATCATCATCAGGTAATACATCTTACGGAGAAGTCGATTAAATTTTAAAACCACTGCAAACCAGACTAATGCATCACCAACACTGACATTCATACTCTGAGCAAGATGTTATATTCCGACAAAAGGTAAATAATTGGTCGGTTTGGGATTAACGCGTGGATGTGACGGCGGTGTCAATTACTTTTTGTAAGTAAGTTAATGTCACGCTTCTAGGACACGTACCCCATGGGCATCCAACCCCGGATAACCACCCCCAGTCAACTAACCCCTACAACTACTCCCCTAGGGCAACAACCCTCTAGGACGACTATCCCCTGGGACAACTACCCCCGGATAACTACCCCAGTAAACTACCCCTAGGACAACTAACCCCTTGGACAACTACCCCCGGACAACTACCACCGGACAACTACCCCCAGACAACTACCCCCTACGACAACCATCACTAAGACAACTACCCTCTGAAAACTATCCTAGGGGCTAGTTGTCCGGGAGTAGCTGTCCTAGGGTGTTTGTTGTCAGGACGTAGTCCAGGTGGTAGTCGTCCTAGATGGTGGTTGCCCTAGCGGGTAGTTGTCGTATGGGGAAGTTCACTTGGGGTGGTTATCCGGGGGTGGGGTGGATGTCCGGGGGGGGGGGGGTAGGTGTCCGGATACACAATTTCACAACTTAATATTTCTAAAGGTAGAAATGTTCAATACATACATTTATAAAATATAGCTTAAAGAGACTTGGTAACATTTTCCAGATGAGAGAAAATGGTGAAAGTATGAGTGAACTTAAAACGGACCATTATTAATGATACAAATTGGAAGAAGCTGATCTGATCGATTCCTTAAGTCATTTCTCCCAACTATTATATTACAATTTAATTACATTTTAGGTAAATGTAAATCTTCATAAGGCTATGAATTGCCTCTCTATACCATTCGAGACATTTAAGTGTTGACATATTTTTTAAAGCCTGTCTTATGTCTGTCTTATTTAAAAAAAAAACGGTTGAAGAAATTCAAAAATGGTTGGGAGAATTTACTGTTAATCACTCTAAGTGGAAGTTGCACTGTGACGCATTCAAAGATAATCATAAATATCTTTGTGGTTCGAGAATTTTCTCAGGATTTGTTTGCCTGTTAGAGGGTGAGTAAAATAACAAGAATATAATAAGTAACATTTCATACACAAATTACAGTTTTTTCATCAACCTTCAACGATGTTACCGAGTCACTTTAAGAAAGCGTTTACCTATGCAATGGCGAAATCGTTTTGTTTTTAAAACAATCGTGTTTTTTAATGGTGATAGATTTTCTTAATTGCTACCAAGCACTCGAAATCGGTTTACTTCTAACAATTCTCTTTTTCCTTGCTGAACAGGAAATTTTACAACTTGCATCGCATGCAAGGAAATAACTTCAGATGATATCGGCATAGATCGTGTGGACAACGATTTTGTCTCGTGTTCGGACAACCCTGATGAGATGACATGCCCTGACGGTATCTCAGCTTGTATGACAGGGATCATCAACGTCGCCTATTTACTTGAAACTGGTGAGCCCCAAAACTTCATTTCGTGGACACTTGAAAATAGAGTTTAATACTAAGTGGAGTGAATAAATCTTGCTCATGATGGGATTTCGCTGTGGAATATTTTCCTCGAGAAATTCGCAATAATGAATCAATTTAGCGTTGTCAAATCATCTTGTCTTCTTGTCTGGTCCGGCATTTAATTAATTGTTTTATGTAATTTCTAGTATGCTCCATGTTGTTCAAGTTGTGCTTTTGATTATAATGTAGATGATTTTAGATCAACGATTATCTTTTCTTATTTGTTTTCGTTTTTGTTTAGGGGGAGGGGAGAGGGGGGGGGGGCACCAATCGGCCCTGAGTATGATTACGAGTGGATTTGACCCCTTGCAAATCTCACACATTATTATGTTATATCCAGTGGTGTACGCAGGATTTTTTCAAGGGGGGGGGGGGAGGTTTAAGAGGACATTTTTTTTCTTCCTCCCAAAAAATTCGCACGACTCAGCCAGCCGCTGAATAATCGGGGGAGGGGGGGGGGGGGTGGGGTAAGAGCACATTTTTTGTTTTAAATTACATAGGGGGGGGGGGTCTCCAAAACACACACATAGCAAAAAATGAAGAAGGGGGTTAACCCCCACCCCCCCCCCCCCCCTGCGTACGCGCCTGATGTTATCATCTGCTTACCTCAATAGGGCAAACCGTAACGGTACGGGACGAGCGACGCGCTTGTGCACCAGAAGAGGTCATCTCATCCAGTCCTACCGGAGACCACTGCGTAGACAAATCCGTGGTGGACGCCTACTTTTCCGACAATGATCCCGTTGAGTTGTACCCAGATACAGAGGAAATGATGTTCGATCGCATCTTAAACGCAACTTTCTGCGTCTGTGACAGTGGCGACAAGTGCACCCCTCCTTCCCCCACCGGTGATGCCCCTGCACCGGATGCAGAGAGTGGAACGGACTCTGAAGAAGGTGAGAGCTCTCTTGAATCATCAGGTAATACATGTTACAGAGTAGTCGATGGAATGTTGAAACCACTGCAAACCAGACTAATGCATCAACAACACTGGTGAGACCGACCTAAAGAAATTAATACACGAGCAAGATGTTATGTTCCGAAAAATGGCAAATAATTGGTCAGTTTGAAATTAAAGGGATAGTTGAGTTCTGTTGCAGAGAGCGCTACACAAAAATAATTTGTTTGTGAGATAATGAAACACTGAGTGTCAAATTTGAAAGAACATAACATTTAAATGACAAAATCATTTTTGTTTGATCAAAATCGGTTCAGAGACGGTTGAAATATCCATAAATATATCGATTTCTAATACTTGTGTACCACCACAAATATTAGATAATTTGAAAAAGCCGTTGAAAAAACGAAATAGCACCTTTTACGTCGTATTTCAGCCAATGCTAATGTTGGCTTTTTTGTTGGCATTTTCGTGTTGGTTATATCACGCACAACCAGCCGGCCCATGTATTGTTATTTTTAATTAAATAATTAATTAACGGTCACCGTATTTTTTTTAAAGTAAAGCTGAATTGGTATGATCGTATTGGCTAAATTTCACACATTTTGGGGTCTATAATTACCTTCATGGCAATTTTAGGTTCGCAAAGGGCACTAGAAATGTCAGAGAGAAGAAAAAAAAGCAATAACCATGCACTGTGAAGGCATTTGCGGTCTGAAAACAGAACTAAACTATCCCTTTAACGTAGATATGTGACGGTGATATCAATTACTTTATGTTACTAAATGAATCTTGATATTTCTAAAGGACTGGTATAATTGTTCAATAATATGATTATAAAAATATAGCTTAAAAAAGCGTTTACTTTAATATGAAATGGCAAAATCGTTCTGTTTTAAAACAATCGTGCTTTTTAATGGTGATAGATGTTTTTAATTCGTTTTCCCGCTGAACAGGAAATTTTAGAACTTGTCTCTTGTGCAAGGAGGTAACTTCAAATGACATGGATCTTGATGGCATCGAACAAGAATCTTGCTCTGACAACCCTGATGAGATGATATGTTCCGATGGTATCTCGACTTGTATGACAGGAGTCATAGACATTGCCTATAGACTTCAGTCTGGTAAGTACCTACACCTCGGAAAGTAATTAACTTGTTTAAATTATGGTGGTTAATATTTCTTAAGCCGTTTACCCGTCCCCTCGGGGCCCTTTCTCCAACAAGATCCATAATGAACAGAATGTATTATGAAAGATAGAAGATATATTTATATGTATATGGAAATATGACAGCGCCCCCTCGCAGCTTGATTGACGCTACCAGGGGCGGCGACTTCTTTTCATGACCGGGGGACAAAATGCGAAGGACGAGGGAGCAGTGGCATAATGAGCAAAACCTTTTTTCTTTTCTTTTTCGCGGGGGTGGGGGGGGGGGGGCATAACAAAAATCCGCATCACCACAACTCTTAAATGTTACGCAGGCCGTGGGAACGTTTTTCAAAATTTCATGTGGGGAAACTGCCCCCAAAGCCCCCCCCCCCCCCCCCATCAGTACGCAAGTGTGAGGGAGCATAGTGAATGAGGGGGGGGGGGGGGGTGAAGGTGACGGAAGTGCCTCCCCCCCTCACAAGTTTTGTTGTATTTCAAAATCGCATTCTTTAGCAAAACTATATTATAACAACAAGCAATATACTTTTTTTTAACACTTCAATTTTCTAGGTACTTACTCCAGAGCCTAAACGTATGTTGCAGTCTTTAGTCAGTATTTGCTATACATTTTTTTGTGTGCACTTTTTGAAATTTTGAGGGGGGCGTATCCCTCTTTCCCCCGCGATCGCTTCCCCTGGACGCTACACCATTATACCAATATATATTTGTTTTATATATTATTATAGATATATGTATAATTACATATATTTTTTTTAAATCATAGAGCTTGGGGCTACTGTTATGATAATTTTTTTTTATTATTTTCAGTTTTGTAATTCGAAATATTGTTATCATCATCATCATCATCATCACCTACATCAGATTTCCTATTGCTATTTCATTAAAAAAAAAATAGGACAAAATGTGACCATCAGAGATGAGAAACGTGCTTGTGCACCTGAATAGATCATCTCCTCGATTCCGTCGGGAGACCACTGCGTAGAGCAGTCCGTGGTGGATGCCTACTTTTCCGACAATGACCCAACTGAGCTGTACCCAGATTTAGATGGCATGCTATTCCTCGGC
>JAVYIG010014347.1:0-42039 GCA_035222895.1 Strongylocentrotus droebachiensis
GGGGGGGGGGGGGGTTTTGGGGTTCAAACCCCCCTTTTGTATTTTTATGTGTGTAAACCCCCCTAAAAAAACCTAAAAAAAGCCTCCCCCCCCCCCTTTGGATTTTTTTTTTTTAATTATAAAAAAAAAAAAAAAAAAATATGCCCACGGCTAACATAAAAAAGGTGACCTTACCCCCCCCCCCCCCCCCAACGAAGAAAAATGTCAAATTTCAAATTTCGAGACCAAAAAAAAAAAAAAAAAAAAGTGTCCGCTTACCCCCCCCCCCCCCCCCCCCCCCCCCCCCCCCCCACTGAGCGACTTTTCGGCCGGCGCGATTTTAAAATTTTCGGGAACAAAATATTTTGGGCCCGATTTTAAAACCCCCCCCTTGAAAAAATCCTGCGTACGCCCCTGATCGCACATATTACGTGTAGTTAGTAGGACAAGTCGTAATGTTATTATGTAACAGTCCCCTCCGTAATGCTCAGTTAAAATAATGAATGTTCTTGATTACAAGGACGAAAATTGGAAGATTCATCGGCTTTATATCTGTTTGTATATAAGCATGGTCGACTAAAACCGTCAATTCACACTTTTGTAATCATGGTGCTCGCGATAGTTTCACGATTAATACTTAGTACAAGTCCGTGGTTAATTACTTAATTGTTGCTAGGTAGGACAAACATGACACGTCATATATACAATTCGCATTCTGACAGTTAAGATACAACTATACGTAACACTAACAGGTGAATGTAATCAATTGTAACGAGGCACTTAACAAAGATGTGTACATTACATTTAATTACATTACGAAAATGGCCTATTTTAATATATGTCGAAAAATGTAAGGGCTAGAGTTGACTCACCTGTTTACAGTTTGATCATGACTGATTGGTTACTCAAGTGGTCAGTGCCTGACAAATCACTTCTAGAGACAAAACGGTTAACACTTTTTCACCAAATATGATACAGAACAGAATATTTTAATGATATGGATATTTACAGGGCATGTGTGTCACTAAGGGGAGGGATGTTCATTCAAATAATATGTAGGAAAAATTGTATTTTATCACCTTTGTCGGTCAATTTGTAAAATTTAGGCATATAGGTTTTAACCATTTGATTTTCGGTATGATTGAAGTCCGTCACACTAAAAAGAAACTGAATTAGTTACCGACTTCTAACTATGCAGCTTGTGCAGTCTTCAATTAACATTACGACGTCCTGATATAATTACTGACCCCATATAAAGTACAGTCTTATCCGAAGTTCCCTGTGGCTATTTAATTCTGGAAATATTCAATGATAAATAGTACTTTCCCGCACAGACGAAGCAATAGACAATCAAATTTTACCCTTTGATTACAAAAATAAATCATTTGACCTGCTAACCTTGACAAGGGAAGTCTCTCATGAAATTAAGTTGATTTGACCCAAAAATGGTAAGTGCAATTTTTACCCAAATATGACTAAGAACATAAAAGTAATGAATGTCAGAGTATAAACATCCCCCTTTAATTGGTCGGTGGGCTATAAACTTGGCTTTAAGCTCGTTTTGTCATCAAATTCAACACGACATGCACAGTTTCCAACGTATTGTCACAAAACCCGGATAATCAATGTATTCATATAATTGCAAACGTTATTCCGAGGAGAACCAATCAATACCAAACATTTAATGAATGGATAAGATCATTACTTTGGAAATTTATACCAAGGTATATTGAAATACACGAAATTTACTTTAAAAGAATAAGAAGGGTGTTTTACTTTTTTCCAACGTGGTTTTATAGATATTTTGAATAGATTTATTTCCAGTTCACGCGACAAAAACAAAACTATAGATCGCTGCACAAAGACGAATTATATTGATCCCTCATATTACATTGAAGAAAAGTTCTCAAAGATCTAGAAATCGCTAAAAATGTTGATATAAACTTTTCAGAAAACGATCCGGAAATAAAATAAAAATAGGCGAACGAGTGCGACAAGGAAGTCTAAACTTTAAAATTGATTCTTGCGAGTTGCGACCTCGAAAAGAAATTAATTTAAGAGTTCTGCTCTTAATTTCCAGACTGGACTTAGAGCTCAATGGATAAATATTTCAAGAACTGTTTTCCTCATAAGGAAATGACTGGGGCTTTCCTGGTATCAAAGTTCCCCACATTATGTAACACTTTCCATCCTGTCTACTCCAACTGGCGATACATTTTTGAATGTTTTGTTTAGGTATCAATTGTGAATGAAACTAATTTTAATGAGATACCGGTTTAAGGCAGATTGTTTTCGCTTTAAAAAAAGTAGATTGGTGAAGCAAACATTACATTGACATCGGAGAGTGGGCGTGGAGGCATTCTGAAAAGGGATTTTTAACAACCACCCCCCCCCCCCAATAACTAGTAAAATGGAGATTTTTAAATTGTGATTGAAATCCTTAGATTTTCAATTTGGCAGCAAAGGTTAGAATCCCCTTCGAACAAGAATGCAGGGAAAAACTTGATGACAAAGTCAAGGATAAAAGGATCCTCAAATTCATATGTAAGCCCTATTACAAACATTTTAGATTTTTCAGTAGAAACTCCAAGCGTGGATCTTACGCCCTCATCCTCACTACAACGACATCGTGCCCCTTGGTCAATAATTTCACCGACATGGAACAACTCTTATAAAACCATCTTCTGTTTTACATTTTTTCGGACTGATTAATCATGCATAGATTGGTTTCCTTTTTAAAGGAAATAGGAGGGGTAATAACGATCATCCCGGGACCACTGTAATGACCCATGTTTCCGGGTGGAGGGGTGCATCTCGTCTGCGGAAACCGTCTGGGTCATATCGTTTGATTCAGAAAACTAATAGAGTCATCTAGCTTGTCTGATGCCCACGATGGACAATTGTATTCAGGAAATGTTTCTTTTAAATTCACCATCGGGGGACATAATGAATCCATTTTCACAATGAATTCTATGCTTCTCACAGTCAGTAAAGGATGTTGCACACGATGCGTCAGTTCACTGACGGAGGACTGCGTCAATGACTAGCTGGGTCTCTGACGCACCGTGCGAGAGTGGCCTCGGCCAAAAAGTAAATTAAAAAACAATTATTGAACAATACAAGCATGTTGGGTCAATTCACCGCTGCAGATTGACTAGCGCAGCTAATAACGCAATCGAATTGACGCATCGTGTGCAATTAAGGGGCAATACGTATGGTCCCACTAGCGATCTAATCAACCAAAAATGGCCCGAATTCACAAAGGAGGTTTGTCGACAAACCGAGGTTTAAGTACGTCATATGACGCGTTTTGAAAACGCGTCGAAACGCGTCATATGACGCACGAAAACCAAGGTTTGTCGACAAACCTCCTTGTGAATTCGGGCCAATGTGTTTGGGCGCTCATCTTCCTCTCCTCAAAGGGAACAATGATCCGATCCCACTCTAAGGACAATGGTTACGTCATGTCATGTCCTGAGACCCTAATAGCCATCAGTCACCAAGGTTATTTTCATTACTCTGTCTGGATAAGTTATGATTTAACACGATATTAAGGCAGTCGAAAGAGAAACACAAAAGGTTATGCAGATCCCATGAATCATGTGCAGGGAATGTATCTTTACCAATGACAATCAAGAATAAAATGATTATTAACATTGTCGACAGCGTACATGTCTCGCGGGTACACTTCCCATCAACGGAATCATTAATTGCAAGGTTTCTTCTGGAAACATGTTTCTATTTTGGAACATGCACGTTTCAGACCTTCAGAACTAGAAACTCATATAATCAAAACCAAGAACATTTAGAAATTTTGCCATGTCGTTTAATCACGGGACCTTCTTGTGCATGGCCAGATGATTTTTTTTTAAGGAGAAAAGGCTTGATGGATATCCGTATTCACAGGAACGGTGCGAAAATTACATTAAGATGTGGCATAGTTCTTCTTGTCTATCATGATGTCCGAAAAAATATGATGAGCATAATCATTTCCGACTTTCAATGTCATTAAGTCATGTGCAGAAGTGTTCACGATAAACCAAGTCTAAGACGCTCCTGGACAGGAACCTGGAATAAGTTTTCACTTTTTTGAAGGATGTTTTTACCGACTCAAATTTTTCTGACAAGCAAAAGAAAAAATAAGGTCCTCACAATTTTTTTTTTTTTTTTGGGGGGGGGGGGGGGAGGAGGGGGTGGGGTGGTAGGGCTTTCCACCCATTAAGTTAATACGAACGAAAAGATCATAGAGAATATATAATGACAGGAATTTGATATTTCTTGTTATGTTCTTTGTATAGGTCAACGGTTTCTTCGCAACGCTGTTCACCCTAGCAAACTTTCCAACAGTCCTAGCCATAGCCATCGACCGGTTCCTGATAGTAGTCTACTCGAGCCGTTTCCCGCCGAACCGTTTTCGGATCTTCACCATGATCGCCTTCTCCTGGGGTTCGGCTTTCTTCATGGCGTTCATGCCCGCTGTGGGCGTCCTTTCCGAGTATTCCTACTCGCTCAACACATGGCACTGCTCTCCACGATGGGATCACAATATTTTCCGCATCGTCTGCGCGATATCGATCTTCGGGTTAGCGATACCGATGGTGGCCGTCTGCTACGCGGCGATTGTGTACTTCATCTGGACCAAACAGAAGCTTCTGAGGTCTTACAGCAAAAGGGAATACTCGGCCTACAAGGATCGCAGAAGGATGTCACGCGGCAAAAGACAGTCCATGCCTAGCGGCTATAATTCGGCGATGGTCTCGCAGCAGTTGCCAACACCACTCACGGATCAATCTGCCGCTGATGATCAGAAGTGCCAATCAGGAAGCCAACCGGGTTGCCAGCCAGGGTGCCAAACGCAAGACCAATCCCTTGGTCAGATACAGCTCAACAAGCAGAACAAGATTTACCTGTGTCAAGAAAAAAAGCAGGAACTTCACCAGCAACAGCCAAACGCACACGGAGATGACATAGATAACAAGGTACCGCTAGAGTCAGAGAAAATGGAAATAATATACAATCTGAAACAGGAATCTTACTGCAATACGACCGGCAGCATAGATACGTTGACAACGACAGCGATAACGAACAAGTCCCGTATGCAGTCCATCGTCCCTGCCGAACCCGAACCAAGCTGGGAGGAATCCGACTTCGTTGATCAGGATCGTGATCAGAATAGACAGCGAGAAGTGAGACAGAGTCAACTCTCCGTAGACAAGAGGGTGGCCATTATGGGTAAGACTGCTAATCATTCTGTACGAACCGTCAACAACTGGATTTTTAAAGTAATTGGATTTGGTTTTAGATATGAAATCATATCAGAGTGAAATGTTTATGGATGCGGTTTGAACCGCCATTATGCATGATAAAACGTGATTTTGTGGAAACATGGCCATTTCGTGTCAATGAAAATACTGATTCGGTTCTGAAAAGGGCCGATGTTACAAAAATCTGTTTCAGACGTTTTGCCGGTTTAGGCATTTTCTCCTTCATGAAGGCTCACACAGTCCCAACAATTTTGATTTTATAATGATATTTTGATATGCCAAAAAGTTCAAATATTTCAAGTTCTTCCAAAATATGTTCGTAGCCGGTAATTTTGCTGAGTCTTTGATGACCTGATGAAAGTTTTCATAATCTACTATGCAAATAATAGGCTGACATCAGCCGTCGCAGAGTTTTTCGTCACGGTGTTATCGGATGTATAAATAGCCTATTTAGGTATTTCAAGTTTACTAATAAATGGGTAATCATAAATTCGTTCAGACTTTCTTTATGGAATGATGGATATTTTCTATTTTGTTAAACGCAGATAAATAATATGCTTATTTTATTATGCAATTTATTTTCCTTATCTGTTTTTATTTTTACCAGGCGCCCTCCTCGTCCTCACCACGCTCATCTGCTGGATGCCCTACCTGCTTGTCCATTCCAACTACATCCGGGTCAGGGAGGGTCATTGGTTTGGGGTCTTCACCATGTTGCTAGGATACACGAATGCTATCTGGGATCCGCTGATTTATACTTTCATCAACAAGCGGGCAAGGAAGGAATGCAAGAAATACTTCGGGTACATCGCACCCTTCTCCAGAAGAAGCATTAACGGAGCAGTTGTTAAGCAAAACTAAGAGGGCGCTTTATATTTTCAATGGATATAATATATCGACTTCAACATTAATATTAATTTTTAGGCTTATAAGTTGTGGATCCAATAAAAAGAAAACGAAAAAGAAGAAGTAAATTGACTTAAGAACGTGTTGTCTGTAAAAAGGCACTAGATATTTGTTTTCCATTGCTCGATTCCAGCGCCCCCTCGCCAAAAATAATGATTAAAACAGGGGCGGCGCTAAGTTGCTCAGTTCTTTAATATGCCACAAATAAGAGCAAAATCTGGGATGAGGAGCTTCAAGAGACACTACATGTCTTGATAAGGCAAGAGTGGTGCCATTTCGTGTAGGGACCTTATATTTTGTATTTTTCATTTGTTATTTGACTGGCAATAATAAATACATGACATGTATACATTACATTGTAAATATCGTACCCAAAGTCGTTTCCGATTTTTTTTCCTTCTCCTAACTAGTAGATAACAAAGAAAGAGACGGCAAATAGTCGGGGGAGAAAGATAGAAAGAAAGAGAGGGAGAGAGAGAGAGAGAGAGAAAGAGAGAGAGAGAGAGAGAGAGAAAGAGAAAGAGAAAGAGAGTGAGGAAATATATAAGTAAAGAGGGTAAATCAGAGAAGAAAGGGAAAAAGAAAAGGAGAGAGATAGACAGAAAGAGGACAAGTAGAAATCCATGTATTACTTAACACAATTATTTTTGTTTTACTTCTGTTACGTACCCATATGGAAACGTTGTATCATCCGCTCAATCTGACTTGCGTGCATAGAACAAAATAAGCATTTTTCCATGAAAAAGTGAAGTTTTCTAAAATGTGCGTTTCTTTCCAGCATTGGGGCGCCCGGGAGTCACTTGGGTAACATTTCATAAATTATAATATAAAAAGACCATGTGCAAATTTTCTGTACTTTTGTCGGAAAAAATACATTTATCCAGCACAATGTCGTCTCTTTTTGCGTTGGAGAAGAGCAAATAGCGAGTTTCAAGGCTTTGGCCGCCCTCGCAAGCTCTCACTCGTTTCACTGTGGTCAAGCGACTTTGGGGCAAGCGGTTAATGAAAATACTAATCGTTAGCTTTCTTCTGGTATTAAACTTGTTTTGATTGATTGTATAATTTCGTCGGAATAAAGGAAACAAAAAGGCTCGACCAATAACTTATCAGCGTCTGAATTGACCTTTTGACCTTGAATTCCCTGATGAAAGCCCACTAATGACGTCATCTTCGCTATATCGGTGTCTTTTATCGTAAAATGCGACACTTTCACAATGTTTATACATCTTTTTCAATTATTAGTAAGATATAACATATTTTTTCTGATATCACTGAAGTTTTGGGTTTTATTTAATGAGTAATTTTAAAATAAGAGCCATTTTACTGTTTTAATTTACTGGATCGTACCATTAAAGTCGCAGGGTAGAAAGATGCATTTTCCAACCGCGCCATATTTAATTTACGTTCCGACATTCTGTTAAATGGGTTCGTGTTGTTTATAATCCACTGCTTTCTGCTCCAACAAACGTCCACATGCGGAGTCGTTTATCAACTAAATTATTCAAATTTATGGATGCTTCCTAGCTTCCCAGGTGTTTGTGTTGTTGAAGCATTTCATTCACCTGTTATCATTCTTTGTACTCCAATTGCCAGAACGCAAATTTCATTTTGGTTTTAGAGTTTCATCGGAGTCGTTTATCAACTATATGTATTCAAATTTATGAATGCTTCCTCCCCAGGTGTTTGTGGTGTTTATGCATTTCATTCACCTGTTATTATTCTCTGTACTCCAATTGTTAGAATACAAAATGTATTTTGGTTTTATAGTTTCATGCAATAAGTAAGTCAATAAAAGAGTATGTTCTGCACAATAAAAACAATGTGTGTCCCTATTGTATAATTTAATGTGTCCCCTCATTTTGTAATAGTTAATTTACCATTAACATAATGGAACTACCTGCTCGATGAAGCCAGTGGCCTGTGACCCCTGAGCACTCAACACCGTGTGGGAGTCAGTTTGGGTTAACTTTATGAGACAAATACAAGCAAACGTTTCCATATGTCCCCCTCCCCCCCCCCCCCCCCCACCATCCCACCACCCGCCGAAAGTATCTAGAGAGAGAAAGAGAGAAAGAAAGGAATTATGTTAAGAGAGTATAACAACTTCAGAGAAAGGGAAAAAGATTGGGAATTACGCATTGTACATCTCAATTCTCCCCCTCCCCGTCTCTCTCTCTCTCTCTCTCTCTCCCACCCTACTCCCTTTCTCTGTCTCTCTATTTTCAGGTGGGCTGTATCTATACAGACCACCTTATAATTTTGTTAAAATTGCCTTTATTATCAGGTGGGCTGTATCTAATACAGACCACCTTATATTTTTGTTAAAATTGCCTTTATTTATTTATTATTTATCAGGTGGGCTGTATCTAATACAGACCACCTTATATTTTTGTTAAAATTGCCTTTATTTATTTATTTATTATTTATTTATTTTTCTTAATTATAGCCACTTTTTTGTTAGCAAGATAACTTTGAAATGGTTCAATCAAATGCTTTGATATTTGACACACATATGTATAAGCATATGGACAAGACACGGTAAGGTTTTCAACCTTGACCTTGACTGATGACGTCATCTAGGCGCCATTTTGTGAAATTTTCTGAAAATCATCTCATGATCATATCTTCATAACCAAAAGGTATTTTTCATTCATATTTATCATGATTAAGGTTAATATCAGTCCGGTTAATTTCAGGTGAAAAAACGCACGCGTGCGCGTACGTCCGCGCGTCAGTGCGCGCGCAAAATTTTTAAATGCTCAAAATCGTCTCAAATTTATTTTGCATACGTTTCAGGTCATTTTAAGCATTTTATAAAAAATCGCGCGTACGAGCATGCGCGCGCGTTTTCGCGCGTAACACCATTAAAAAACATAGAATCGCCATTTTTTTTTCTTTCATGATATTTCTCATATTTTTTCAAGGAATTGGATTCCATGTTTATCTCTTTATGACCATTATTAACAAGATGAGCGTAAATTCAAGATAAATGTCAGTGCGCGCGAGCTCTTTTAATACATAGCATATTTGGGCAAAAACATGCCTATACAAAATCCGTTATAGCTCTTTGGATGCACCGGGATCCTCAATTTTTTTTCATATTAAGATAGAGTATGAGTCGGAAATATGATTCCGTGTCTCATTTGGCCATTAAGTGTATCGTGACATCATCACAATGGCCTTGGAACTCAAAATACGAATTTGCATATTATGACGTCAGCATATTTATGTAAAATTGATTGTATCTCTGTAAATATTGATCAATTTTCTTCAAAATTTCGATATGTTGTAGCTAAGACAATTCTCTACAAGCGCAGTAATAACCATTTTTCATTTTGATGACGTCATCATAGTGAAAATTTTGATTAAAGGCCTCATGTCAAAAACTACATAATTTGCGTGTTATGCCTATAGAAGGTGAATTTAGTTCACGTTATGAATCTACATGATATTGTTTTTTAAGAATTTGTAAGCAGTATGTCGCTTATTTTTGCTCTATTTTGTCTCAAATGTTAGTTGACCAGCCCACCTATACTTGTTCCAAACAAGTATTATATGTCTAGTTATTTATTTATTTTTCTTAATTCTTGCCACTTTTTTGTTAGCAAGATAACTTTGAAATGGTTCAATCAAATGCTTTGATATTTGACACACATATGTATAGGCATATGGACAAGACACGGTAAGGTTTTCAACCTTGACCTTGACTGATGACGTCATCTAGGCGCCATTTTGTGAAATTTTCTGAAAATCATCTCATGATCATATCTTCATAACCAAAAGGTATTTTTCATTCATATTTATCATGATTAAGGTTAATATCAGTCCGGTTAATTTCAGGTCAAAAAACGCGCGCGTGCGCGTACGTCCGCGCGTCAGTGCGCGCGCAAAATTTTTAAATGCTCAAAATCGTCTTAAATTTATTTTGCATACGTTTCAGGTCATATTAAGCATTTTATAAAAAATCGTGCGTACGAGCATGCGCGCGCGTTTTCGCGCGTAACACCATTAAAAAACATAGAATCGCCATTTTTTTTTCTTTCATGATATTTCTCATATTTTTTCAAGGAATTTGATACCATGTTTATCTCTTTATGACCATTATTAACAAGATGAGCGTAAATTAAAGATAAATGTCAGTGCGCGCGAGCTCTTGTAATACATAGCATACATGGGCAAAAACATGCCTATACAAAATCCGTTATAGCTCTTTGGAATGCACCGGGATCCTCAATTTTTTTTCATATTAAGATAGAGTATGAGTCGGAAATATGATTCCATGTCTCATTTGGCCATGAAGTGTATCGTGACATCATCACAATGGCCTTGGAACTCAAAATACGAATTTGCATATTATGACGTCAGCATATTTATGTAAAATTGATTGTATCTCTGTAAATATTGATCAATTTTCTTCAAAATTTCGATATGTTGTAGCTAAGACAATTCTCTACAAGCGCAATAATAACCATTTTTCATTTTGATGACGTCATCAGAGTGAAAATTTTGATTAAAGGCCTCATGTCAAAAACTACATAATTTGCGTGTTATGCCTATAGAAGGTGAATTTAGTTCACGTTATGAATCTACTTGATAGTGTTTTTTAAGAATTTGTAAGCAGTATGTCGCTTATTTTTGCTCTATTTTGTCTCAAATGTTAGTTGACCAGCCCACCTATACTTGTTCCAAACAAGTATTATATGTCTAGTTATTATTTATCAGGTGGGCTGTATCTAATACAGACCACCTTGTATTTTTGTTAAAATCGCCTTTATTATTTATTCTTTATTATTTATCAGGTGGGCTGTATCTAATACAGACCACCTTATATTTTTGTTAAAATCGCCTTTATCAGGTGGGCTGTATCTAATACAGACCACCTTATATTTTTGTTAAAATTGCCTTTATTTATTTATTTATTATTTATTTATTTTTCTTAATTATAGCCACTTTTTTGTTAGCAAGATAACTTTGAAATGGTTCAATCAAATGCTTTGATATTTGACACACATATGTATAAGCATATGGACAAGACACGGTAAGGTTTTCAACCTTGACCTTGACTGATGACGTCATCTAGGCGCCATTTTGTGAAATTTTCTGAAAATCAACTCATGATCATATCTTCATAACCAAAATTCATTTCTCGTTCATATTTATCATGATCAAGGTCAATATCAGTCCGGTCAATTTCAGGTCAAAAAACGCGCGCGTGCGCGTACGTCCGCGCGTCAGTGCGCGCGCAAAAATTTTAAATGCTCAAAATCGTCTCAAATTTATTTCGCATACGTTTCAGGTCATTTTAAGCATTTTATACAAAATCGCGCGTATGAGCATGCGCGCGCGTTTTCGCGCGTAACACCATTACAAAACATAGAATCGCCATTTTTTTTTCTTTCATGATATTTCTCATATTTTTTCAAGGAATTTGATACCATGTTTATCTCTTTATGACCATTATGAACAAGATGAGCGTAAATTCAAGATAAATGTCAGTGCGCGCGAGCTCTTTTAATACATAGCATATATGGGCAAAAACATGCCTATACAAAATCCGTTATAGCTCTTTGAAATGCACCGGGATCCTCAATTTTTTTCATCTTTAGATAAAGTATGAGTCGGAAATATGATTTCATGTCTCATTTGGCCATTAAGTGTATCGTGACATCATCACAATGGCCTTGGAACTCAAAATACGAATTTGCATATTATGACGTCAGCATATTTATGTAAAATTGATTGTATCTCTGTAAATATTGATCAATTTTCTTCAAAATTTTGATATGTTGTAGCTAAGACAATTTTCTACAAGCGCAGTAATAACCATTTTTCATTTTGATGACGTCATCATAGTGAAAATTTTGATTAAAGGCCTCATGTCAAAAACTTCATAATTTGCGTGTTATGCCTATAAAAGGTGAATTTAGTTCACGTTATGAATCTACATGATATTGTCTTTTAAGAATTTGTAAGCAGTATGTCGCTTATTTTTGCTCTATTTTGTCTCAAATGTTAATTGACCAGCCCACCTATACTTGTTCCAAACAAGTATTATATGTCTAGTTTATTATCAGGTGGGCTGTATCTAATACAGACCACCTTATATTTTTGTTAAAATCGCCTTTATTATTTATTATTTATTATCAGGTGGGCTGTATTTAATACAGACCACCTTATAATTTTGTTAAAATTGCCTTTATTATTATTTATTTATTATTATTTATTTATTTTTCTTATTTCGACCCACTTTTTTGTTAGCAAGATAACTTTGAAATGGTTCAATCAAATAACTTGAAATTTGGCACAAATATGTGTAGGCATATATAGATATCAAAATAACGTTTTCAACCTTGACCTTGACTGATTACGTCATCTAGGCGCCATTTTGTGAATTTTAACTTATGATCATATCTTCATAATGGAAAGTAATTTCTTATTCATATTTTGAAAGATCAAGGTCAATATTAGTCCGGTTAATTTCAGGTCAAGAAACGCGCGCGTGCGCGTACGTCCGCGTGTCAATGCGCACGCAAAATTTTTAAATGCTCAAAATCGTCTCAAATTTATTTTGCATACGTTTCAGGTCATTTTAAGCATTTTATAAAAAATCGCGCGTACGAGCATGCGCGCGCGTTTTCGCGCGTAACACCATTAAAAAACATAGAATCGCCATTTTTTTTTCTTTCATGATATTTCTCATATTTTTTCAAGGAATTTGATTCCATGTTTATCTCTTTATGACCATTATTAACAAGATGAGCGTAAATTCAAGATAAATGTCAGTGCGCGCGAGGTCTTTTAATACATAGCATATATGGGCAAAAACATGCCTATACAAAATCCGTTATAGCTCTTTGGAATGCACCGGGATCCTCAATTTTTTTCATATTAAGATAGAGTATGAGTCGGAAATATGATTCCATGTCTCATTTGGCCATTAAGTGTATCGTGACATCATCACAATGGCCTTGGAACTCAAAAAACGAATTTGCATATTATGACGTCAGCATATTTATGTACAATTGATTGTATCTCTGTAAATATTGATCAATTTTCTTCAAAATTTCGATATGTTGTAGCTAAGACAATTCTCTACAAGCGCAGTAATAACCATTTTTCATTTTGATGACGTCATCATAGTGAAAATTTTGATTAAAGGCCTCATGTCAAAAACTTCATAATTTGCGTGTTATGCCTATAGAAGTTGAATTTAGTTCACGTTATGAATCTACATGATATTGTCTTTTAAGAATTTGTAAGCAGTATGTCGCTTATTTTTGCTCTATTTTGTCTCAAATGTTAGTTGACCAGCCCACCTATACTTGTTCCAAACAAGTATTATATGTCTAGTTATTTATCAGGTGGGCTGTATATCGTACAGACCACCTTATAATTTCGTTAGAATTGCCTTTATTATTAAATATTTTTCTTATTTCTAACCACTTTTTTGTTAGCAAGATAACTTGAAAATGGCTCAATCAAATGCCTTGAAATTTGGCACACATATGTATAGGCATATGTTCAAAGCACCATAACGTTTTCAACATTGACCTTTACTGATGACGTCATCTAGGCGCCATTTTGTAAAATTTTACGAAAATCAACTCATGATCATATCTTCATAACCAAAAGGTATTTCTCATTCATATTTACCATGATCAAGGTCAATATCCGTCCGGTCAATTTCAGGTCAAATACCGCGCGCGTGCGCGTACGTCCGCGCGTCAATGCGCGCGCAAAATTTTAAAATGCTCAAAATCGTCTCAAAATCATTTTTCATACGTTTTAGGCCATTTTAAGCATTTTCAAAAATTGCGCGAGAGCACTTATGCGCGCGCGTTTTCGCGCGTACTGGTATTTTCCAACATAGAATCGCCAAACTTTCTCTGTCATCATATTTGGCACATTATTTTAAGCATTTTGATACCTTGTTCATCTTTTTCTGACCATTAATAACGGAGTGAGCGTCCGTTTAAGATAATTTCCGTGCGTGCGAGCTCTTGTAATACATAGCATACATGGGCAAAAACATGCCTTTACAAAATCCATTGTCGCGCTTTAGGATGCAAGGTGAACCCAATTTCCATATTATGGTATGGATTAAAAATATGAGTTCATGTCTCATTCGACCCTCTATTAACTCATGACGTCATCATAATGGCCTCCCAACTCAAAATTTTAATTTGCATATTATGACGTCAGCATATTTCTGGAAAATTGACTGTATCTCTGTAAATATTGATCGATTTTCTTTCAACTTTCGATATGTTCTAGCTAAGACAATTCAATACAAATGCAGTATACAAGATTTTTCATTTTGACAAAGGAATCATGCCTTTTTTTGCGATTAAAGGAAGAATGTCATTTTTCCCTTTTTGCGTGTATTCTCTACGGGACATGACTTTTTCTCAAAACTCGATTCTACATTTCCGTCTTTCGCGAGCAAAATCTCCGTTGTTTTAGCTTCGTTTGAGCTGAACTTTGAGTGTGTTGTAGCTGAGACGATTAGCTATCTCAAATGTGCTCCTCATTTTGTCTTAAATTTTAGTTGGACCAGCCCACCTATACTTGTTCCAAACAAGTATTACAAATCTAGTTTATTTTTCTTATTTCGACCCACTTTTTTGTTAGCAAGATAACTTTGAAATGGTTCAATCAAATGCTTTGATATTTGATACACATATGTATAGGCATAAAAATAAATCGAAATAACGTTTTCAACCTTGACCTTGACTGATGACGTCATCTAGGCGCCATTTTGTGAAAATTAACTTATGATTATATCTTCATAACCAAAAGTAATTTCTCATTCATATTTATCATGATTAAGGTCAATATCAATCCAGTCAATGTCAGGTCAAAAAAAGCGCGCATGCGCGTACATCCGCGCGTCAATGCGCGCGCAAAAATTTAAAATGCTCAAAATCGTCTCAAATTTATTTTGCATACGTTTCAGTTCATTTTAAGCAGTTTATAAAAAATCGCGCGTACGAGCATGCGCGCGCGTTTTCGCGCGTAACACCATTAAAAAACATAGAATCGCCATTTTTTTTTCTTTCATGATATTTCTCATATTTTTTCAAGGAATTTGATTCCATGTTTATCTCTTTATGACCATTATTAACAAGATGAGCGTAAATTCAAGATAAATGTCAGTGCGCGCGAGGTCTTTTAATACATAGCATATATGGGCAAAAACATGCCTATACAAAATCCGTTATAGCTCTTTGGAATGCACCGGGATCCTCAATTCTTGTTCATATTAAGATAGAGTATGAGTCGGAAATATGATTCCATGTCTCATTTGGCCATTTAGTGTATCGTGACATCATCACAATGGCCTTGGAACTCAAAATACGAATTTGTATATTATGACGTCAGCATATTTATGTAAAATTGATTGTATCTCTGTAAATATTGATCAATTTTCTTCAAAATTTCGATATGTTGTAGCTAAGACAATTCTCTACAAGTACAGTAATAACTATTTTTCATTTTGATGACGTCATCATAGTAAAAATTTTGATTAAAGGCCTCATGTCAAAAACTTCATAATTTGCGTGTTATGCCTATAGAAGGTGAATTTAGTTCACGTTATGAATCTACATGATATTGTCTTTTAAGAATTTGTAAGCAGTATGTCGCTTATTTTTGCTCTATTTTGTCTCAAATGTTAGTTGACCAGCCCACCTATACTTGTTCCAAACAAGTATTATATGTCTAGTTTATTATTTATTTTTCTTATTTCGACCCACTTTTTGTTAGCAAAATAACTTTGAAATTTTTCAATCAAATGCTTTGAAATTTGGAATACATATGTATAGGCATATGGAGAAAACACAGTAAGGTTTTCAACCTTGACCTTGACTGATGACGTCATCTAGGCGCCATTTTGTGAAATTTTCTGAAAATAAACTCATGATCATATCTTCATAACCAAAAGGTATTTCTCATTCATATTTATTATGATCAAGGTCAATATCAGTCCAGTCAATTTCAGGTCAAAAAACGCGCGCGTGCGCGTACGTCCGCGCGTCAATGCGCGCGCAAAATTTTTAAATGCTCAAAATCGTCTCAAATATATTTTGCATACGTTTCAGGTCATTTTAAGCATTTTATAAAAAATCGCGCGTACGAGCATGCGCGCGCGTTTTCGCGCGTAACACCATTAAAAAACATAGAATCGCCATTTTTTTTTCTTTCATGATATTTCTCATATTTTTTCAAGGAATTTGATTCCATGTTTATCTCTTTATGACCATTATTAACAAGATGAGCGTAAATTCAAGATAAATGTCAGTGCGCGCGAGGTCTTTTAATACATAGCATATATGGGCAAAAACATGCCTATACAAAATCCGTTATAGCTCTTTGGAATGCACCGGGATCCTCAATTTTTTTTTCATATTAAGATAGAGTATGAGTCGGAAATATGATTCCATGTCTCATTTGGCCATTAAGTGTATCGTGACATCATCACAATGGCCTTGGAACTCAAAATACGAATTTGCATATTATGACGTCAGCATATTTATGTAAAATGGATTGTATCTCTGTAAATATTGATCAATTTTCTTCAAAATTTCGATATGTTGTAGCTAAGACAATTCTCTACAAGCGCAGTAATAACCATTTTTCATTTTGATGACGTCATCATAGTGAAAATTTTGATTAAAGGCCTCATGTCAAAAACTTCATAATTTGCGTGTTATGCCTATAGAAGGTGAATTTAGTTCACGTTATGAATCTACATGATATTGTCTTTTAAGAATTTGTAAGCAGTATGTCGCTTATTTTTGCTCTATTTTGTCTCAAATGTTAGTTGACCAGCCCACCTATACTTGTTCCAAACAAGTATTACATGTCTAGTTTATTATTTATTTTTCTTATTTCGACCCACTTTTTGTTAGCAAGATATCTTTGAAATTATTCAATCAAATGCTTTGAAATTTGGCACACATATGTATAGGCATATGGACAAAATACAGTAAGGTTTTCAACCTTGACCTTGACTGATGACGTCATCTAGGCGCCATTTTGTGAAATTTTCTGAAAATCAACTCATGATCATATCTTCATAACCAAAGGTTATTTCTCATTCATATTTATCATGATCAAGGTCAATATCAGTCCGGTCAATTTCAGGTCAAAAAACGCGCGCGTGCGCGTACGTCCGCGCGTCAATGCGCGCGCAAAATTTTTAAATGCTCAAAATCGTCTCAAATTTATTTTGCATACGTTTCAAGTCATTTACAGCATTTTATAAAAAATCGCGCGTACGAGCATGCGCGCGCGTTTTCGCGCGTAACACCATTAAAAAACATAGAATCGCCATTTTTTTTTCTTTCATGATATTTCTCATATTTTTTCAAGGAATTTGATTCCATGTTTATCTCTTTATGACCATTATTACAAGATGAGCGTAAATTCAAGATAAATGTCAGTGCGCGCGAGGTCTTTTAATACATAGCATATATGGGCAAAAACATGCCTATACAAAATCCGATATAGCTCTTTGGAATGCACCGGGATCCTCAATTTTTTTTCATATTTAGATAGAGTATGAGTCGGAAATATGATTCCATGTCTCATTTGGCCATTAAGTGTATCGTGACATCATCACAATGGCCTTGGAACTCAAAATACGAATTTGCATATTATGACGTCAGCATATTTATGTAAAATTGATTGTATCTCTGTAAATATTGATCAATTTTCTTCAAAATTTCGATATGTTGTAGCTAAGACAATTCTCTACAAGCGCGGTAATAACCATTTTTCATTTTGATGACGTCATCATAGTGAAAATTTTGATTAAAGGCCTCATGTCAAAAACTTCATAATTTGCGTGTTATGCCTATAGAAGGTGAATTTAGTTCACGTTATGAATCTACATGATATTGTCTTTTAAGAATTTGTAAGCAGTATGTCGCTTATTTTTGCTCTATTTTGTCTCAAGTTTTAGTTGACCAGCCCACCTATACTTGTTCCAAACAAGTATTATATGTCTAGTTTTTCTTATTTCGACCCACTTTTTTGTTAGCAAGATAACTTTGAAATGGTTCAATCAAATGCTTTGATATTTGGCACACATATGTATAGGCATATGGACAAAACACAGTAAGGTTTTCAACTTTGACCTTGACTGATGACGTCATCTAGGCGCCATTTTGTGAAATTTTCTGAAAATAAACTTATGATCATATCTTCATAACCAAAAGGTATTTCTCATTCATATTTATTATGATCAAGGTCAATATCAGTCCAGTCAATTTCAGGTCAAAAAACGCGCGCGTGCGCGTACGTCCGCGCGTCAATGCGCGCGCAAAATTTTTAAATGCTCAAAATCGTCTCAAATTTATTTTGCATACGTTTCAGGTCATTTTAAGCATTTTATAAAAAATCGCGCGTACGAGCATGCGCGCGCGTTTTCGCGCGTAACACCATTAAAAAACATAGAATCGCCATTTTTTTTTCTTTCATGATATTTCTCATATTTTTTCAAGGAATTTCATTCCATGTTTATCTCTTTATGACCATTATTAACAAGATAAGCGTAAATTCAAGATAAATGTCAGTGCGCGCGAGGTCTTTTAATACATAGCATATATGGGCAAAAACATGCCTATACAAAATCCGTTATAGCTCTTTGGCATGCACCGGGATCCTCAATTTGTTTTCATATTAAGATAGAGTATGAGTCGGAAATATGATTCCATGTCTCATTCGGCCATTAAGTGTATCGTGACATTATCACAATGGCCTTGGAACTCAAAATACGAATTTGCATATTATGACGTCAGCATATTTATGTAAAATTGATTGTATCTCTGTAAATATTGATCAATTTTCTTCAAAATTTCGATATGTTGTAGCTGAGACAATTATCTACAAGCGCATTCATAATCATTTTTTATTTTGATGACGTCATCATAGTGAAAATTTTGGTTAAAGGCCTCATGTCAAAAACTTCATAATTTGCGTGTTATGCCTATAGAAGGTGAATTTAGTTCACGTTATGAATCTACATGATATTGTCTTTTAAGAATTTGTAAGCAGTATGTCGCTTATTTTTGCTCTATTTTGTCTCAAATGTTAGTTGACCAGCCCACCTATACTTGTTCCAAACAAGTATTATATGTCTAGTTATTTTTATTATTTATTTATTTTATTTCTAACCACTTTTTTGTTAACAAAATAACTTGAAAATAGCTCAATCAAATGCCTTGAAATTTAGCACACATATGTATAGGCATATGGACAAAACACAGTATAGTTTTCAACCTTGACCTTGACTGATGACGTCATCTAGGCGCCATTTTGTGAAATTTTCTGAAAATCATCTCATGATCATATCTTCAAAACCAAAAGGTATTTCTTATTCATATTTATCATGATCAAGGTCAATATCCATCCGGTCAATTTCATGTCAAATAACGCGCGCGTGCGCGTACGTCCGCGCGTCAGTGCGCGCGCAAAAAAATTAAATGCTCAAAATCGTCTCAAATTTATTTTGCATACGTTTCAGGTCATTTTAAGCATTTTATAAAAAATCGCGCGTACGAGCATGCGCGCGCGTTTTCGCGCGTAACACCATTAAAAAACATAGAATCGCCATTTTTTTTTCTTTCATGATATTTCTCATATTTTTTCAAGGAATTTGATTCCATGTTTATCTCTTTATGACCATTATTAACAAGATGAGCGTAAATTCAAGATAAATGTCAGTGCGCGCGAGGTCTTTTAATACATAGCATATATGGGCAAAAACATGCCTATACAAAATCCGTTATAGCTCTTTGGAATGCACCGGGATCCTCAATTTTTTTTCATATTAAGATAGAGTATGAGTCGGAAATATGATTCCATGTCTCATTTGGCCATTAAGTGTATCGTGACATCATCACAATGGCCTTGGAACTCAAAATACGAATTTGCATATTATGACGTCAGCATATTTATGTAAATTGATTGTATCTCTGTAAATATTGATCAATTTTCTTCAAAATTTCGATATGTTGTAGCTAAGACAATTCTCTACAAGCGCAGTAATAACCATTTTTCATTTTGATGACGTCATCATAGTGAAAATTTTGATTAAAGGCCTCATGTCAAAAACTTCATAATTTGCGTGTTTTGTCTATAGAAGGTGAATTTAGTTCACGTTATGAATCTACATGATATTGTCTTTTAAGAATTTGTAAGCAGTATGTCGCTTATTTTTGCTCTATTTTGTCTCAAATGTTAGTTGACCAGCCCACCTATACTTGTTCCAAACAAGTATTATATGTCTAGTTATTTTTTATTTCTTTTTCTCCCTCTTACCCTTTTCGATAACCAGAGGGGTCAGTGCGTCTTCAGGATCGGGGAAGGTAATGCATCAATCGGAATAATAATTATGTTCCATATAGTGACACATATCAATAAATGATGATGGTCGTTTCAGGTAGAGTGACATGGTGGGGGGGGGGGGTACATAACTCACTCCACGCTCCATCCTCCAAAAACAGAAATCGGAAGTTAAGAGAGAGAGAGAGAGAGAGAAGGGGGACGTAAGAGAAGTAAGTAAACAAGTGTATTAAGTAATACATGGAGTTTCTACCTGTCCTTTCTCTGACACTGTGAATTAAAAAAAAACATATATATATACATGTATTACGCAATGTAAAATGACGGGTGGATTTCTTCAAAAGATTTTTTAATATAGAGATTTTTGGCGTAGAGGACGTACTTCCATCATATGAATTCAGTCAACATTGGGCTAATCTGTTCTGCAACATAAAATCTGCAAACAATACATTCAGCTAAAGACCTAAAGTTCGTTTACCTACACACTATCATCATGCCCTAACCTACATAATGACACATTTGCATACAATATCAAGATCGACAGTCGCACTCTAGTCTGTTTATTTGCTGCCAAATTTGAGTTTTTAATAGGTATATGTTGACTTGCTGGCCTAGATTCTTATTATTCCTGACCACAAAGATAAAAGGAATAAGCATACTGGCCTACGTGAGAGTCCATCGTTTATGAAATCTCCAACCACTTCTTGAATGGAAAGGCTCCAGCGACAATTGCTCCCGAGTTTTTTCTTCTTTGAAACTAGTGGAATTACCAACATTTAAACTAATATCCCTAACCCACCATCATATCTTAAATCCAATCGCATAACTAACCCTGTCTCTTTGGCGAAATAAACTCGAAACGAGATTTTCCATCTGATATCTTTTTTTCACTTTTAACGAACATGATCAAGGGGCAACAAAAAGCTTTTCGAAAATTATGAAAATGTTTGCGACCGTCTTTCAACGCTTTTAATTAGAGTCAGTCAGATCCTCGTAGGCCTACACCAAGAAATTTGAAGAATTTTTGTATTGGATCCGATCCGACTATTTATAATAAATGGAACTTGATGGGTTTAACAATGCGCATTCTTAATCTTATTCCATTACACTTCGTCAGTGTCAATTTCTGGAATATTTTGTATTTTTTCCTGATTTCGTCATCACGCAACTTTTTGTATTCATTTTGTTTGTGGATGATGTATGAACGCTCCAACATTATACACTGCTGTAGGTTTTGAGCTTTCCAAAATGTAAATGAACTAATGGATTCCTATTTCACACAAATAATCCTTCATTATTTGTGTTGCTCGTGACCTCTCGCTACTCAAGTTGCAAACAATAAACCGGACACTTAATATCTTACATGTTCGATTTTTTTGGGGTTTTGTTTTATTGTGCACCGATTGTGCGGAGTTTATACAATTATTGTAAATGTACACGCATGATCTTTGATCGAATCACCCTCATGATACTAACAGTGTGTGTGTGTGTGTTTGCACACACATTCGCACCCACCACACAGTATGTGTGTGTTTGCACACATTCGCACCCACCACACAGTATGTGCAAATATCAAAACGTTTGCATGCACAGTGAAGAAGAAAAGAGGAGGGAAGGGGAGGGAAGTATGGTGGCTCCTAAGGGACACGCAAACGCAAAATTTGACGTATACCTATGCAACAAATTTGTGGATTTTCACGTCAAAGACGTGAAAATCCACAAATTTGACGTATACCTTTGCAACAAATTTGTGGATTTTTACGTCGAAGACGTGAAAATCCACAAATTTGACGTATACCTATGCAACAAATTTGTGGATTTTTACGTCAAAGACGTGAAAATCCACAAATTTGACGTATACCTTTGCTTGGTAATTTTTTCGTTTTTCTGTACTCAATGGCCCTGAAGGGACACGCAGACAAAAAAAATCTGCGTCCAATATTCATGTCTGCGTGTCCCTTTTGGGAGACGCAGACGTGAATATTGGACGCAGATTTTCTATCTCTCTCGCTCTCTCTCCTGTCCTTCGTCCCTTCCCATTCTCTCTGTACTATGTGTATTCGAAATTTGAGAGAGAGAGAGAGAGAAAATGAGAGAAGGGGAGAGACAGATTGGGGGAGAGAAACGTTGAAAGAAGAGAGAGAGAGAGAGTTAGAAAGAGGATAAACAGATTGGGAGAAAGGTGAAGAGGAGAGAGAGGGAGAGAGAGGGGAGACACAGATTGGGAGAGAGAAAGAGAGAGACATATTGGGAGATAGAAATGAGAAAGAGGAGAGAGAGAAAGGCACATTGGGAGAGAGAAATAGAGAAGGGCAGACAAATTGGGATAGACTGAGGAGAGAGAGGGGAGACACAGATTGGGAGGGAGAAAGGAGGAAAAGATCGAGAGAAGGGGAGAGAGATAGAGAGAGAGAGATGGAAAGAAATAGAGAGAGAATAAAAGGGTGGGATAGGAGGGGGGGGGGGGGAGTCGCAACAGGATGCACAAAAAGAATTAATTGCCTGCCTGCTTGGTAATGGGAGAAGAAGAAAATCAACAATTTCAATGTGTTTGTATTTCTTTGTGATTTTGTTGTCTATATTATTTTGTCTGAATTGAAATTGTAGACATGATGTTTAGGAGCCTCTATTGCTCTCTATTAACATATCCTTCTCTCTTCACCTTCTTTTCCCCTTTCTCTCACTCCTCTATTTCCCTCCTTTTTTGTTTATCTCTCTCTCTCTATACGATTTCGTCATGAAAATGCTTTTAAAAAAAAATCATTGTAGGCCTACCGTATTTATTTGCTGTTGGTAACTAATCAATGAAACAAATTAAGTCCACATGCATGCATGTACCAATTGTTATTGTTATTGTTTCAGAACTTCCTCTATTAGTCATCTGATTGTCCTCAAACAATGAAAATGATAGTGAATGAATAACATGTACATTGCAACATGTAGCATTCCATTGCCAAGCGCATCAATGTCCTCTTCTTGCTGAAAACAATAACAGTGAGACTTTAGATACACTTATAGGGTCTGTGATTAGAAGACTATGAGATACCAACTGGTAATCCCTTTATCAGTAAGTAGGCGGGCAGCGAATTTTTTTTCCGTACTCGAGAGAGCAAAAATCCCATGTGCGCATGCGCGTGGACTTATGATTTCTCTGCTACTTCCCATACGAAATGTACATGTATTCGCATGTACTGTGCACGATTCGCGTTCTACGAGTAAACGATGGCATAGTAGTCTTTAAACACAGACTCTGATTTGCCAGTTTGACAAATCAATATGCGTATGTGTCGCGATGTGCTTATTCAAGTCTGTGTAGTTGTATGATTCAGACCCAGTAGTGCATATGGAAATACATTGCAACTTGTATAGAATGGTATAGTAGTCTGCAAGCACAGACGCTAATCTGACAGTTTGACAACATACTAGTAGTGTGCTGAGAAGTACTTTATTCAAGTCGCCAACTTGTATAGAATGGTATAGTAGTCTGCAAGCACAGACGCTAATCTGACAGTTTGACAACATACTAGTAGTGTGCTGAGAGAGAGAGAGAGAGTGAGAGAGCAGTGGCACAACACAGAAAACTACGAAAACTTGAATAAAAGCACTACTCAATACACAATAGGCCTATATTATTCTGTCAAACTGTCAAAGGAGAGTCTGTGCTTGCATACTACTATGCCACTCTATAAGTTGAGGTGCATTTCCAATACACGCACCAGTAGGGTCTGAATCATAAAACTACTCAGACTTGAATAACACTATTTTGTCAAACTGTCAGATTAGCGTCTGTGCTTGCAGACTACTATGCCACTCTGCAAGTTGAGATGCCTTTCCAATACACGCACCAGTAGGGTCTGAATCATAAAACTACACATATTTGAATATAAAGCACTACTCAAGACACTATGTTGTCAAACTGTCCGATTAGCGTCTGTGCTTGCAGACTACTATACCATGCTATTCAATTTGGGATGCATTTCTGTAAGCACTAAAATGTCTGAATCATACAACTACTCAGACTTGAATACTAGTACTATTGCTACGCACGATATATGCGTAATTGTTTTGTCAAACTGGCAAATCAGAGTCTGTGTTTGAAGACTACTATGCCATCGTTTACTCGTAGAACGCGAATCGTGCACAGTAGATGCGAATACATGTACATTTCGTATGGGAAGTAGACCAGCTGATGGTCGTTTTAATCTTTCGCCCTTTCCCAAATGCGCGCGCGTGTATGAAATGCGTACTCCCCACCAATTCACCTTCCCCGAAAAAAAACGACCAGCTAATCTCGGCAGCGAGGTCCGAATTTAATGAGCAGCGACCCCATGACCCCGCTTCCCAAATAAGGATCCTCTCATGAATGATGCATGTTTCGTTCCGATCAGCTGGCCTTGCATGCTCAGCTGACCGGCCTGTGTGTATGCGTGCTTGGGAGCCCTGGGAGCGCTGGGTGTGTGTTGGTGAATGTGAAAGTTATGTGCAATGCTATTTGTTATATGCGTGCAGCACATGCACTATTGTCCCAATGTATTAAGCATGCATACATCGTATTGGATAAAAGTTGACTAGCAATTGAAACTGAGTTTGCCAATAATTCATTCATTCAAAATGGTTCATTTCAAATAAAACTTTCATCGCGGCGTTTAGCCGAATTACAAAAGTTTACAAACAAAATTAATAACACTTTATATAACATAGAACACAGCATAACATGATATATTGAATTTGTAAAATAAATCAGTATAAATACGAGAAATATAGCTTATTGCAACAAATGGAAACATAAATTAGAAAGAAATCTGAATTAAATAGCACTGAAATCATGGGAAAGAAGGACTAAAGTAATTAGCAATGAGACCTGTTAGGTGGTGTATGATTTGTGATACTGCCCTAGTTACCTGCAAACACTACATTAATATAAATTCTACGAAAACTTCAAGGAGTGGCTTGCAGAAGAGTTTTAAAGACATATTTGGTGAAATTTCTACAAACAAATCGCAGCATGTATGCGACAAATGTGTGAAGAAAGTTATAAATGTACACTCCATGAGAAGTCAACAAGTCGAACTAAATATCTACGAACGGACACTTCAAAACCACACCGTAATTGCCTCTTCTAGCTCTTCTAGCCCTTCTACTCCAAAAAGGAAAGCAACGAAACCCAAAAGCAAAAAAGGGTCAAATTCGGAGAATAAAAGAGAAGCTTTTTTTTCACCTGGCCGGCACACCACCAACAAAGGTAAATAATCAAACAAACACATTTAAATTTCATCTCTAGATCTAGGTGTACCTTTCTTGTCGGACCAAAATCCTTCATCGCTTGGTCGAACTGTAAAAATAGGTGCAATGTCATGAATGTAGGCCTACTCGATCTTGCGTCTTGTGACAATCTTTGATTTGTTTTTGTTCTTTACTGTTCCCTTTCTATAGCTTTCTTCCACCTTACAAAAAAAAAAAATCCCTTTTTTCTGCTACTTAATTCAATAGGCTACAGTGAAATGAAAATCTTTGAAATTAGTTATGTTTGTAGACTCTTTCTTGCCTATAGGCGAGAACAAATATCACAATAATGCATTATAATATCATTATAATGATACAAATATTGTATTCCTGAATGTATGATTTTTTTTGTTTGCAAATCAGCACCATCACCTAGATCTATGTTTTTGTATTTTTTAACAAGCAATTATTCATACTGAATGTGTATTTTGGTATCCTTACAGGAAGTTACAGCATGTTACTAAGAGGCTACATGTTTCTGGAACACCCAAGTCCAAGACGAGGATCAACTTCCAGCCATTGATTGAAAATGAATCTTCAATTGATCCAATGCCACAACGAGGAAAACAAGTTCAGGTGGGGTTTATGAATTTTGTTGGTTTGATTGACTTCCTGGCAATAATTGTTTATGTTTTTAATCCATGCATTCATCTGACATTTGGTGTTAGACCAAGGAGTGCCAGTAACTCCTTGGTTAGACTGCAGAATCATATATAAAGGCCAAGTCCAGTCCAAGAATTTCTTGGTATTTATAAAAGCAGACAAAATAATGGACAAACAGATTTATTAAAAGTTTGAGGAAAATCAGACTGATGATAAATATATATATATATGCAAATATAGGGAATACTACACTCTTAAAAATGAAATGTTGGATCCACCCTTTTCAGTGCTGGATTCACCATTTTAAAAAGGGGCGAGGAGTGACAGCGTCTTAAATGCTGTTTTACCCTTTTTGAAAATGTTAAATATACAGCACTATAATAGTGCTGAAAAAAACGCTGGATTGTACCCTTTTCGGAATAAGGTAAATTACCCTGTTAAATGTGATTCTGACGTTATTAAAATGTTGAAAATGCAACCCTATTAAAGTGCTGGAGAAAGTGTTGAATGTGCTTATTTTATACCCTTTTCAATGGGGTAAAATGACATATTGAATGCGGTTTTGACCATATTAAAGTGTTGAAAGACCCTTTCAAAGGGCTGGAAATGGTGATGAGAACACACAGACACACATACGCGCACACACGCACACACTCACACACACACACACACCCACGTACGCACGCACACACACACACACACACACACACACAAACAAAACAAAATATATAGTTGTATAGCAATTGCTTTACAATGAGCAGATCAAAAGTTCTGAAATTATTTATTTTTCTTTAACAAATGTACAAATGAATATTGGTGCAAAATTTTAACTGCAAATATCAAAATTACATTGTAAGTTTTGTAACAGAATTACAATAATGTTGTCATATCAGGATACAGATAGATACATTTACAGCTGACATTTTAGAACAATCTCATTAAATAAGATGTAGTCTAATTAATATAGGTTTCCACAACACTTAGAAATTGACAAACATATTATCTAAGATGATAAACTTCAGTTTAAAATAGTGAAAACTTACACATTTTTCATATGTTTAGTAGATAAATCATAATTCTCATTAATTCATAAATTCATTGATGATTTGGCTATTTTTTGTACTGATGATTGATTTATTAATTAATGATTACAATTTGATAAATAATTGTAAATAAAAACTTCATTATCATGCAGCTAATTAACAAAAATGATAATGAACATATCTTGCACAAAATTAATTGCCCCCTATAACATGTCAGTCTATGCGCGGGCTCTGGGGATTAAAATAGCAAACCTTAAATTACTCAAGTAGTAGACGGTGAAATTCTGAAGTAGACAGTGAGACAAGATAATTTGAGTCGAGGAATCCAATGAACACATTTTCATCACCGGCAAATGTACCCCTAGACCGGCACAATGCTTTATGAAAAAGTGCTCTCCCATTTGGGAGAGAATCTCTTGTTTGAAACCAAAGTTTGATATAGTTATATTAGCAATTGCTTTACAATCAGCATATTAAAAAGTTCTGAAATTATTTATTTTTCTTTCATAAATGAACAAATGAATTGTGGTGCAATATTTTAACTGCAAATATCAAATTTACATTGTAAGTTTTGTAACAGAATTACAATAATGTTGTCATATCAGGATGCAGATAGATAAATTTACAGCTGACATTTTAGAACAATCTCATTTATTAAGAGATGTAGTCTACTTTAGGTTTCCACAACATTTAGAAATTGACAAACATATTATCTAAGATGATAATCTTCAGATTAGACTACTGAAAACTTACAAATGACTCAGAAACTGAATTTTTCATATGTTTAGTAGATAAATCATAATTCTCATTAATTCATAAATTCATTGATGATTTGGCTATTTTTTGTACTGATGATTGATTTATTAATTAATGATTACAATTTGATGAATAATTGTAAATAAAAACTTCATTATCATGCAGCTAATTAACAAAAATGATGATGAAAATATCATGCACAAAATTAATTGCCCCCTTTAACATGTAAGTCTATGCACGGACTCTGGGGATTAACATAGCAAATCTTAAATTACTCAAGTAGTAGACGGTGACATTTTGAAGTAGACAGTGAGACAAGATAATTTGAGTCGAAGAATCCAATGAACACATTTTCATCACCGGCAAATGTAACCCTAGACCGACACAATGCTTTATGAAAAAGTGCTCTCCAATTTGGGAGAGAATCTCTTGTTTAGAACCAAATTTTGACCTCCAATTTAGGAGAGATTCTCCCAAGTTGAGCGTGCACCCCTACTGATAATCTACCATACAAATGACGCCAAATTCGTGAACAGAGAATTAGAAGTCTAAACCTGTCTAGGTCCAACTCATTGCAGAATTTCGGAGTCTTTGTGTGTGCCTGTGAAAAAAATAAACAAATGTTTCCCTTTGTGCATTACATGTACCATCATAGCTCACGTAATGCTCTTATAAAACATTCAATGTCCTAGGCTTTCCAGAAAGGGCTCAGAATTGTCTATCTGGTCAAAGATAAATGTTTTTTGAGGTTAATTCTCCTTTAATGACCACAAAGATTGTAACTTTTTTATATGAAGCTACCAAGGTTGGGTAAACTTTTTTTGGATATGCACTGTATACCTCGTCAATTGATTGGCAGCTATTTGTTGGAAAGAGCCTTGATGCTTGCCATTATGCACCTGTCAATTGTATGACCCACCCCATGAACCCCGGGGATGGTGCGTCACTTGTCTAATGTGCGTCGGATTTTACTATACCATGACGCACATATGCGGCAAAACTATGACGAACTTCAGGCTACCAATGACGGTACCTCGGTCAAAATTATGACGCACCAGTTGTTGATTTTGACTGTCATTTTGAACACTGTACTTTATTCAGTGACGCACCTATGTAAAGTGACTGACATCGACACACCCCACCGTCAATATTGTGACTGACCATAGGAGTAAAATGACGGTACCCTGAGTCACACCTTGATGGTAAATGACCCAACCATGACGCACCTTCCCCGGGGTCCATAGGGTGGGTCATACAATTGACACCTGCATTAGCTCTTTGGCACGAGCTGAGATAACAATTTTTGGCAAACCAACCTCGTATACAAAGTGGTCAAGAAATGCATAGAATGCCTTCAATTCGGTGGCGTATTCGATATTGAAGACAAAGTGCAGCTTGTACAGTACGTCCACAGCTGAGGTGATGTCTCCACAGCAGGGGATTGCCTCCTCGTCAATGATGACAAAGAACTGGGTTGGTAGACGACGACTTCCCGTTCCCAGCAGGTACGGTTGGCTCCTTTTGAGTTTTCCATCCTTGCGTTGCTCTCTGATGAAGGATTCCACGCTGGTGCCAGGCTGGATGAGAAATAAAAATGAACATCATTTTAGTATTGGCAGGCCTTCTCCAAGGTTCAAATATTTACAAATGTGCAAATAATATGCAGATTTCTTCTAAATTATTTTGTGACGATTTGTTGAAAATGTTTTTCTGTCAAAGCACAATCTTAATTCAAAGACAAGAAATACTGAATTGTATGTATTTTCGAGAGTATTTATTGTTGCTTTAATGGATGCAACAGGAAAGTCCATTTTAGCATCACAATAAAAGAAATTATACATAATTGATTGTTATTGTTAATGTATGGAAATCTCATGAAGAACAGGTGGACTATAAACAATTTCCAGAAATTTGAAGACAAAAAAGAAATGATAGAAGAGCTCATAAAAATGAAACCATTTCATGAATTCATCGCGCATGATAGAATGATTACTTAACATCCTTCACTCCTCATAGAAGATTGGAATAAGACTACATGCACATTGCAAACATACCGGTCTTTTCACCAGGAAGTACTGCACTGCATCAGTCAAGGATGTCCTTTTTGCTGCATTAGATGGAAGGAGGTACACAGCACCCAGGAAAGCATAGTGACATCTCCCCTTGAATATAACAATCAAGCAAAAATTATAAAGTTAAGATACAATCTGCAAAAGTTGCTCTAGGACAGACAATTAGTTTGAACAAATGACAAGGGTTGGCAAATTGCCAAAGCAATATTTAAGTAATATTGACTGCCTTCTGGGCAATACGACATATATCGCCCGAAGAGAAGGTGAGGGTGATATATGACAAGTCGTATTGCCCTGAATTAGGCAGTCAATATTACTATTATTAACCACATCAGACATCTAGAGCAAACAAGAAACTCTTACTATCTTATACTCTTAAATTATGTAGGCTACACAGGGTTTCCTAGCATTAGAAGTTGCAAAAACATTGTCAAACCAGCACTGTGCATCCAGTGTTTGACAGATTTTCGATACACTGCAAACAGTGTGCCTAGGGAGTGATTGTTACGTCACAATAGAGTTCGCGCAAAGTGCGCATTTTCTTATACGCGATGCGCGATGTAAATTACAGTAGCTGATGCGCGATGTAAATTACAACTGGCTCTATATTGCTCACTAGTTTAACACGCATTTTGCCATTGACTATTCAGATCGGGCTAAAATATTTGTTAATTGGTTTACTGTATAACCGTATTGACCAGCAAATTACACACAAAATCCCATTTACTTTTCTGAGCGGTCAATCATATTGTAGTTTTGTTGGCTTATCCAAACCTTGATGGCAATAACATTTCAAAATTGCCCTGCTCAGATGTCTGATACGGTTAATAATAATTGATTTTCAATGATGTAGGTGACATGAAAGAAAACTTGTCCGGTAATTATGGACCTGTGTTAGGTCCAGGCTAGGCGGTAATACAATACACTTCCATAGCTTTGAATGCAATAGCACAGACCCGCCGTATAGCTGAAGAAAACATCCAGAAATGTCCTGTTTTTTACTTCTATTTCCGAAATATATTACCAATTTCCGAATCAAAATTGTCTTTAATTATCAGTGAAATAGATTTTCAAAGGATGGAGTATGGCTTACCTGTTTCTGGAAGATGTAGAATGATTTTGGACTAATAAAATCAAGACATCGCACGTAAAGGTTGGCGATGAGCTCAGGAGACGCCGTGGACGACGCTATGATGCTGACGTCACTGAAAGCTTGGACCAATCAAATTGTTCATGTGACCCAACACTTTTGAAATTGTTAACCCAGCAAGATTGCTATAAAGTCAAATCAACACTTTCACCATGCGCGACTCGTACGTAGCCATTTTCCTACCTTTTTAACGGGTAAAGTAGCGTTTTCCCTTTTCAGCACTTTTGAAAGAGCTCTATTCAACACTTCATTTGTAAGCGTGTATAGGTAGGCCCTAAAGTTGTTTCATTAGGAGAAAATGGAAACTGATTTTCTTTCTCCCTTAATATCTCAGGTCATAAGTTGACTGCTAGCAGTTCTGCACTTAAATATGACAGTTGTTTATTAAAGGTACTATGTTCCATTCGCAGGCCCAAAAATGAAAAGGTTAAATTAGAACGGCATTTGAAAGAATACTAATTTCGAACTTCCCTCAAAACGAGCTTTTGTTTTATATTACCCACAAATTTCTTTTTTTAATAAATATTAACGTTGTATGTTAATCATATTTCA
Source organism: Strongylocentrotus droebachiensis (assembly GCA_035222895.1). NCBI lineage: Eukaryota > Metazoa > Echinodermata > Echinoidea > Camarodonta > Strongylocentrotidae > Strongylocentrotus > Strongylocentrotus droebachiensis. The sequence goes on from JAVYIG010014347.1 coordinate 31,958, forward strand.
GATCGATTAGCATAGTTATATTGATTTTTCAAACACTGTGGATGTATATTTTGACATTACCTGCTTTATAAATGTATTCATATTATATATTGATTTTCTTTTTTGCTATTCATACTAGCTCATGTTTTCGATAGAACTGGCCTTATTTTTTCTTTGATGATTGATTTGTTTTGCTTATTTTATTACTCATTCCTTATAGGTAAACAGCCAGTACTATTGCTTCAAAGATGCATACCTACAAATACTTTGCTTTCAAAATGTGATATCATGATAGACATGTTATAATCATTGGAATGACTTTTCTCCAAATCTCAATTTTTGTGTCACTTTGTATGAAAGCCATACAAAGAAGGAAGTAGCTAGATTCTCCTTTGAATTTGAAGTAACTTTACACCCAATCATTGTTAATTTAAGCTACATATTATAAGCTTACCTCATTTACAGGTTATAACAGTTTACTTTGATGTTATTAACATGTTTTGCAGATGATAACATGCTTTAACTATTATTCTCGTTGCCAAATTTTTGTCTTCAAAAGATAATCAGTATTCCACATACATTGTTGTACTTTTTATGCAAGTACACTAATGCTGAACACTGTTCTTGCCCATATAGTCCTTGATGGCAAATTACATATTTCTTAAATCATGTGTGAGATACTATTCTGCAAAGGGTAAGGAATTCATTGTAGGCTATTCAGTGTTTAACCCATTTGCGACAACAATGAGAGTCCTGAATTCCATGTTTATATATTTCTGTTTATCTTGAAGTGATTGGGGACATAATAGACTTCAAAATGGGGGTGTTTCTTCAAGTGCCTTGTCAGTGATTTTGACTGACAAATTCGCTCTCAGCTAATCAGATGCAAGGATTTCAGTAAAAAATAACAGTTTGTCTGTAAAAATCACTGACAAGACAATTGATTAAATGCTTTCTAGTTTGAAACATGTCATCTGTTACTATACTAGTGTAGTTCCTTATAGGTACACTATGAAGTTGAAGTCTGTAAATTGGAATAAAAATATCTTGGTGAAATGATTACATGCACTACTTTGTGTTTACATCATGTGTTCAGAGTGTGTGTGTGTGTGTGATTGAATGACGGAACAACGAAATTGTTAGCAATTTATACTGCTTTGTAGTTGTTTTCATTGCCCGGAATTCACACTGGTGGTTCAGATTTAGATTTAGGGTTAAAGGGTCAAGGAACTGACATTGCAAATTGCCTATAGGTTTACGATCGTTGTAAGATTACGCAATGACCAAATCTTTTGATGGGCATGAGTGGGAACCAATCACAACTAAGCAAGGTCTGACCAAGGTGAAGTGGGAGGAATAAAAGTTCCCCCTGAATTTAGGGGGAACTTGCCAAGGTGTACTGGACTGTTCTCAGGCTCTGTTTCCGTACGTGTGTACTAGTATTATGTGAGCGCGCACGGATCATGTAGAGAACAGTCCAGGCAGTGGACTATATGGGAAGTAGCAGAGAAATCACAAGTCCACGCGCATGCGCACATGGGGTATTTGCCCTCTCGAGTACGGAAAAAAAATTCGCAGGCGGGCAGACCACCCATATACGCTTATCTTCCTGGTGAAAATCTGCTGGAAAATCTGCGTCCAATATTCACGTCTGCGTGTTCCTTTTGGGAGACGCAGACGTGTATATCGGACGCAGATTTTCATGTCTGCGTGTCCCTTCAGTGCCATTGAGTACAGAAAAACGAAAAAATTACCAAGCAAAGCTATACGTCAAATTTGTGGATTTTCACGTCTTTGACGTGAAAATCCACAAATTTGTTGCATAGGTATACGTCAAATTTGTGGATTTTCACGTCTTTGACGTATAAATCCACAAATTTGTTGCATAGGTATACGTCAAATTTGTGGATTTTCACGTCTTTGACGTGAAAATCCACAAATTTGTTGCATAGGTATACGTCAAATTTTGCGTTTGCGTGTCCCTTAGGAGCCACCATAGGGAAGGGAGTTTACAAATGGCGGGCGACTGAGGGATTGATGAAGCAAAATAGAGCGTAGATCCTGAAAATAGGCTATACTTTGGTCAGTCAGCTGATCGCGATCGAGCCAATGGTCATTCTGTCATACACACAGTTCGTTGATCCTAAAAATCTCTGCTGTATGACAGGTTACATATCGGTATAATGTTTGTTTTTTCCTTCAGTCCTCGAAAGAAAGGAAGCTGATTCTCTGGCACTGGCGCACAGCAGTTCGTCTCAGAAAACGTGTCAGTAGCTAATGTAATACTACCTCTACATCATTTATGGCATGATTTACTTCAGTTCAGTTCAGGACAATGCTTTAGCGCAGGAGATGTCAGCTGAGGTAAGTATTTATACATTATTTGTTTGATAAGGATTCTTGATATTGAGAGAGACATTCGGGCAGTGTAACATGGGAAAACAAAGAACCTTTGTGGTATTGTTTTCCTCTGCGACATTATATAGATAGAGTATTAACATAATCTTTCAGCGATTTCAGTATCCGAAAAATCCTGAATAATGTTTCTGCAAGTTGGAACACAACGTATGCTAAATTTTGTAAATAATTCTGTCATTTACAGTTTTGATGTTTGAGCCTGCCGGCATTGTCCATGTTGCTGTTATATTTCTAAAATTCAGTAATATATGCTATGTTACTCTTGATTCTTGACTCCAACTCAGCTGGCAACCCAACCCTTGTAATAATAAGTTCATTGTGCGAAAGCAGAAAAATAAGATAAACAGAATGGTGAAAGTTTGACATCAATCGGACCCGAATATGATCCGGGGTTATGTATGCGAATCTAAAATTGCCAGTTCGGTCAGTGCCATGGAGTCGCTAATAACTCTCCGGTTTATGATGTACAAACAATGTCATCAGTTTCTGTTTTTTCTTCTCCATTTGGGCACTACTCAAAATATATTATGGATAGCATATAAGTATGTCCTCAAAATCAAATCAAAATCAAAGATAATAGATAAACGAAGATTTAATGAAGATAATACCAACAAGATGAGAGGGCTATAATAAAAGCAGTTATGAGCGGCCTCCCCTCTATCGTTTGCTTCCTATATGCAAGGGTCTTTGCTGTTGAAACCTCACCTGAAGGTGGTGAGGACCAGAAGAAGAACACCGATTTCTTATTTTTACAAATCATGTATAGGCCTACTGGGGTATGTGCTAGGGCCTAGTAACTCATAATATTTCTTAGTACTAGGAATATTATTGTTGACCATGGAACAGAGAGTGTGTCCGAAGGAGCCCACTGGGTAGAAGCAGAGAAAGCGAGAGAACTAAAGACGAAAACATAGGACTGCATTGTGAAGGATGGTTATTTCTAAGAAACAAAACCTTGGCTAAGAAGGAGTGTACATACACGCACAAGTGGTAAACAATCTCCGCTTAGGTTATTGATTTTCTGGGGATGCGGGGTTAAACATGACGAGAAATTATGAGGGATGGTTTATCTCTTACATTAATTTCAGGGTGGACTTCGATCAACCTTAAAATGTGAGACATGTATTTGCTTACTATTCATGCAGTCTGTTTGCAATGACTCGTTGCCAAAATGAGAAGATGATGTAGGCCAACGTACTTTGACATGACTACGGGTATAGCCAATTACTTTAGATCATGGTAGATAATGAGGCGGTGGATGCTGGGTGTTTACCATTAGAGGTGATGTCGTGAAAGACGAGGATCCTCGTCTGGTGGATAAGTTTAGTCATCGTGTTGTAGTTCACAAGGTACAGGGTTCGAATCCCTGTCTTGCGCTCACGTCCTTTGGCGAGACATTAATTGTATCTATACCAGCCACACATACATAATATGGTTCCATAATGTTTTTGTTTTTTTATATATCAGCTGGGATTGAAGTAAATGCACTAGGTTCGGGATTATGAACTTTCGGAGAAAAAAAAATCTAAATCTGAAGCTTATCTTAAAATTATACTTTGAAGGAACGTCATACAACATACTGAAAAAGAAAGCAATACTCTCTTTCAATGTCCAAACTCTTCAATGTCCAAACGGCAGTATACAAGCTGTAGGTTTTGGGTTATTATCAATCAAAAGAGTAAATATTAAACGCCGAGTATACAATACTTATGCGAAATATAGGGGGGGGGGGGTATAAATAATGCTTCAACACATATTGCAGCCTCAATCAAAATAATGCCCTTTGTTTTAGATAATGTATCGTTGGTGTAACCTCATCATAAACAAAAGGGTAACGCATGAACGTTTAATAGCGGAGTAAAAAATTACCCCTTATTTCGTATAATTTCATGAACATTTTTCGCGATATGACCCTTATTTGTTTTAAAAAGTACTATATTGTAACTCTGTTTGGGCCTTCGAGAATGCATTTACAAAAAGAAAACTAACTTGTTTTCGGAAAAAACAGGTATATTTGCATTCAAACACTTGAGAATATTGTTAGAATGCTTGTATTATCCCTTTTCGCGGAACAAAAAACGTACCCTTTACTTCCAAATCCACGAAAATGTCCAAGTGTTCACGAATCCCCGCAAATTACCCTTTTGTACGCGAAATTTCTTTCGTCCTCAATGCTATTGTGAAGGGATACCACCGAGGTTAAAGGGATTGGGTATCTTTGTCTCCGATTCTAAACAAAATCCTGGATGTAGCTCATGCTGCAATCATAATAATATAAAACATTTAGGTCAGTCAGGAATCCCATGACTTTTACCAGCCGATCGCCTGTCTGATTATCAAGATATTTATGATTGAAATTCGAAATTCCCAAAACCATTTTCCAAACAGTTTTTATAACACTACAGTCTATTGGGGAGAATGAGTATGTCAAAACCGGTCACTCAAAGATTTTTACTTTTTTGAGGCACTTCATGATTATTTTGAAGCGCAAATTTTGTAGGGCTTAAATGCTACACCATAATCACAGACACTGATAACACGTAGGGCCATGCATCTCAGATTTGAGCATTGCTAAACAATGCCTTTAATGTGCAGTTTACTTTTGTGACATAACCCTCCTGTCAAGACAGTGTTCAACGTGATCTCGATTACAGACTTATCGTCATTTTCAAAGAACTGATGCTATTTTAAACTCATTCACGTACATGAAGTTAATCAAGTCGCCTTGTATATGCCGTGTGTTGTTTATCAGTCAATATTGTTAAAGGTAAAATGCTAAGTTCGGTGGATGAATTCTTGAGAAATCAAACCAAATTTACATCGAGTGTTTTATACTACAAATAAGCTGGTAGTGGCAGACATGATGAACAAATAATTTAAAACAAATTAATCAAGTTTCTGTCTCAACAATTGGAACAAAAAAAATCGAACCGAAAGCAAAATTCAATGAGATCATTATTTCAACTCAGCCTCCACTGACAAAGATCATACAATAATTGGACTTGTAACGTGGATTGTTGGTTTTATGATATCATATACCTTATTCGCTTCCAAATATAATAGGTTTCGATATCATTACGCTATAGCTGTAGCTCTGGCATCCGTTATCAGCACACATCCGCTAGGTGTACCTATCTAGCACCTGGGTATATACAGTGTGAGTCAAACAAAAAGTTTACACCTAGAAAATTGCTAATTCTTTTAAAAGTCATCTATGAACAGTAAATTATTATACATCTTATGAAAGAGTGTTTTATCCCGAATCATTCAGTATCATTTTGTGTGGTATGTGTTTACGTTTGGATGAATAGGAGGCATTGTTCGCGAGAGTGCAAAAATGTTTTACTATGTGATGTTTGAATAAAACAATTGAGATTTGGGTATTAATTCGGTCTTTGCAGATCCAAATAACTTCCCTAACAAAATTAATCATGCCACACATATCAAAATATCGAATATCAAATGTCAACGAACATTAATTTGTGCGCATGTGTGGATGAATGTCTTGCCAAAAGACGTGAGTAGCGGCCTGGGATTCGAACCCTCAACCCTTGGATAGTTAATGAACCACTATACCACGACACCTCATCAATTAGGACGTGGAGGGATTAATTGATTTATTAATTTACTCGGGAAATCAGGAACATGATAACGTCTTGTATCATTATTAGTCCATACATGAACTGTGACTCTAAATGGGTATACAAGATACACCTGCATATTTTGTTTTTCGTTTGGCGGAAAACATTAAACATTGCACTCCAGATAACACTTTTGTTGGCAGCCTTTACATTAATTTTGGCAATAGCAGAATGATTCAAAGGAAAAGGAAAAAACATATAGATCCGGTTTCCGGTTTGAAGTAAGAAAGTAAAACGAACTTTTACATGAGCTCTATCGGCATGTATTGTCGATGCAGTAGATTGTATATATTTTTGTAAACAAGTGCAAAAAGTTACCTCCCACCCGTGCCTAAATGTACAAGTGACTTTAAAGTATGGTTCAATATTGGGGGAAATTAGAATAGAGACAATAAACCCGAATGTCGGCACAAAGGGGGTGGGGGGGGGGGGCGTGGGGTGCTTTTATATATGCCCATTTATTACCGGTAGCCAAATATACTGTGTTCTTTTTTGTTTGCTTTTCATGGGAAATCAAAATCTTAGTTCAGGGGATTTAAGTACGTGGTACTTGTGACTGTCTTACGTACCTTCCATTGAACGCGACGAATCTTGGAACGGCTATGGATACTATGGGCTATGGGCTCATTAATCCATGATATGTTATCACAATATTTGCTTGACATTAACATGAATTTATGCCAAAATAATCTCAATATTTTATGCGTTTTTAATGTGTCATTCTTCCGTCGTTGGCTTGCTTGCTTTGAATATTGAAGGGTGTACACACGTCCGTAGATAATGTATAGTTTGAACTTTAAAGTATAATAATAAATCACGCGATCCAGTCACTCTGCAACATTATATGAAGACATCCAGGAAATGCATGAAAATATACGTTTGCGTCAATTAGATACAAAGTTCATTGCCTAATTTGATCTAGTTCATTCTGCATTCATTGCAAGTAGAAAAAAAATTCGCTAACATAACACAGACATACAATTGTAAAAGGTACTTTCTGACGATAAACCATAAAATAATAAGCAAATATACGTGTTATGCTGCGCATAAAAGTGTAATGGCAGTTCTTCTAAATCAAAATTTCTAGTCTACACTACAAACAACAAAGCTAAAACGTGACCCAAAATATGACATCGACTTCCAAAAATACATTTCGAAAGTTTGTATTACCAATTCGTTCTGTAAAAAAGTGACATTTTTTTTAGATCGTGAATAAATCTATATCTTCAACTAATTGAAACGCATATATAATTCCAGGTAAAGACAATATATTGCTAAGATATGCTAAAAGATAAGTTTTGTTAGAGAAATATTTTTATCAGACGTTTTCTTTCTTTGGTTTATTCATGTGCCAAATTAGTTAGATAGCTCGCTCAAAATATAACGTAATACCTGTTTTCCTCCAGCTGTGGCTGTATTACATGTGTTGGTGGTGGTGGTGGTGGTGGTGGGGGGGGGGGGGGGGGGGGGGGTTGATATTGGGTTTTCATAAGCTTGTTAAATGTATATATCGTCGCTGTTTTCACAAAGTGACGGTAGTGAAAAAAAATTGCATTCACTTTGCGTTACGATTTTCCTCACTACCGTCACTTCGTGAAAACAAGGACGATATGAAGAATGGCATCTCTATGCCTTGGGATGGGATCCACTGTGAATAAATCAGTTGTTGCTTTGCCGGATCAGCCTTTGACAAGCCTTTTAGTTGTCCAGATAATTTTTTGTTCTAAAATTATACATCAAATTAGCAAACAGGTATATTGTTTACGGGTAATTAGGACATCAAATCCGGAATCTTATGGGTCAGATTTAAATACACATCAGTGGCTAGTTATCAGATGCTTTATCGACATTGACCTCGATTACATCAAACTATCCTTGATAAAAGGTATTGTTGTGGTGGTTGTCAATGGTTCGGAAGTGCACGTGGTACGACCAGGGACTGCTTGCCGAGAACCCTGGGTTAACCATTATCTCATTCGAGGTCATTTTTGCACGATAAACATATTTTTATTAAAGGAAAATCCGAACTTGATAAACAACTACTCTATAGAGAAAAGCAGAAAAATCTGGTATAAGTTTTCTTATATTAATTGAGAGCTGATTTGATGAGATAACCACCTGCCAGTGACCACGCAGGGAGGTCTAATCGTCTTTAATAAATTGTCATAGGTTTTTTTTATATAAATATTAGGTGAATGAACGCGCTTGATTGACATCACTCTCCACATTTCGCCATCGTCGTCGTCATCAGCATCGAGCCGGTCATCGAAACCGATGTCATCATGGCAGTAGTTAGCTTCAGGCTCGGCCTGTTGACGGTGATCATATGCGGGGTCGTGTTCACATCATGGACACTGGATGCGTTGATATCGGAGCAGGACACTATCGAGAGGTAAACGCTTTAGTTCATTCGATTCATGATTTATGATGGAAAAGATTATGGTGTCTTGTATAATACAAATATTTTAAATATTCAGGCAACCGTCACCACATTAGGGCAGAGGGGTTCCCAATTGTGTAATTTTGTATGTATTTTTTTTTCCTAGTTCGCTTAGCTCACTCGCCAAAAAAAGAAGGAATTTGAAAGTTTGAAGTGCCCATACAGTATGTCACGGTGTGTAATCGGGGGATCTAGGGATTATAAACGCCCACTTGCACACATAATAACGCACGTATTTGTAACCTTTTTAAACCCTGATTGGAAAATGAGATGAGTCCTTTAATTAATCATTCACTACAATAATTATCATGTTTGAATTTAGATTTGTAATAAGTAATGTTTAGGTGAAATGGACTGGTAAAGTAGATATAATGTTTAGCTTGATTATGTCTGTTTATCGACGCTGAAAATTTAAAATGAAGTATAGTGGGTTTTTTTTCTTTTATCGGCATAATGTTTTTCTATCATATTGTCAAAATAGGCTACATGTAGGCCCTATATTTATTTTCATTATAATTTTGTATGAAATTGGAATCGAAGGCTGTGTAACGAAATTGAGTGATGCTTGAAATATATTGAGTATAACCATGACAACTATTAAAATAATTTTGAATCCATACAACTCATGTGATGTTTAATCAAAATGATTGATTTTCACGTAACCCATATTTCAGCTTCTCCAACCTTGAATTTGTTTTCCTCAGCAGTAGCAGCAGCGGCAGCAGTAGACCTAGTGAGAAATCGTTGAAAACGAAGACTGTGATTAGTGTACAGAAACTTGAGAACAGATTTTTAGCAAATAGGAAACATGGTAACCAAATGACATTAGCCAATAGGATTCATGAAGACACTTTTGATTCAGCCTTCCCCTTTGATGAGGAAAGCGATGATGAGGAAAGGGAGAAAGAGGACGGAGATGAATTCAGGTCCCATCATGAAAGTGGGAAAGCAAACGATGCCGCTCTGCCGGAGATAAAGACATTTTATACAGCAGTGAAAACAACGTGAGTAAAAAGATTAATAATTTGAGGATCCAACTAAAAGCCGCCGAGAAACTGTAACAATCGACTGCTAATATTACTACTACTACTACTACTATTACTACTACTGCTACTACTACTACTACTACTACTACTACTACTACTACTACTACTACTACTACTACTACTACTACTACTACTACTACTACTACTACTACTACTACTACTACCACTACTACCACCATTACCACTACCACTACCACTACCACTACTACTACTACTACCACTACCACTACCACAACTACTACTACTACCACTACTACTACTACTACTACCACCACTACTACTACTACTAATACTACTACATGTACTACTACTTCTACAATGGAGGAGATTTGTAATATTTTTTCTTTTTCTTATCCAGGTTCAAAGATGTTCCAATCTTACCAGACAAGTCGCTTCCGACGCTTAAATTCCTTGATGCCTGTCTCGATGCACTACAGGTATTAAGTAAGTATTCATTGGCTGTGATGTCCCAGTGGTAGAGGAGAGTGGTCGAGTAACTAGGTCCTGGGTTCGAATCCAACTTGACGCGCCAACGCGCATTATGTCACGTATTAGTCC
>JAVYIG010014348.1:0-2500 GCA_035222895.1 Strongylocentrotus droebachiensis
AACAATTGCAAATGTATAATGATCGTAATCTAGTGTTTACTACCGTGATGGTCATGATCATACTACAGTATGTAAACTGTTGAACCATGCGGAAATAAATAAAAAAATTAATAGCTCCCAGCAATGTGAATGAATTGTGTAAGGCCAAGTTCAGATATGACACGTCAAATCCGCAGCGTTTCGTTTTAAATGATGACGTAAAGTGTAATACGCTTCACATTTCTGGATCTTATATAGCACAGCTAGAGCTCAGTGAAAATACGTGCTGTACCTTCGATCGTTTCACACAGTTGCAATTCATTTACATGTTAACCCCTTAGCAACTAAACTGCCCGAAACCGCCCGTCCATTTTCGCCCTTTTGAAGGGGCATCCCTTTATGGGGTCTACCTTATAATGTTTTACTTCCGTAATCCTTAATGATGATGCCTAGTATACAGTAGGATTCTGCATATAAAAATAGCGCATGTTTCACATTGTCAGAAAAATGTCAAAATAAGAGCTATTGCAACATCTTCCAGTGAGTGATAGGCCATTTTTACAAAATCTCTAGTTGTTAATGGATACAAAACAAACCCACATTTTTGTTTTGGAGACAGTTTGTTGTGACATATATCTGGACAAGCCTTAATTACTTCACACATGGCAGGTAGCGAAACCGACATGATAGAGGTGAAAAATGATGATGGTTAAACTCTATTATGGTTGCTCATCAGCGAAGAGGTCGTTTGTAGGTCACCATTTAAACAAATTTGTTTACTATATCAGTCAAATAAATCAACACATGCATACCTCGGCACAGATTGGTATATTCTTCCATTTGACATTATATTCATCCATGATTGGCGATGTTTAGTGCCATTATCGTGCCTCTAAAAATAAAAAAACTCGAGCAAAAATATAAAGACAACAATCGAGCCGCCATTTTGATTTATGCAGGTTGAATAAATGGGGTCAATAAATATGAATGTTAGAATAATAAAACGGCTTTCTAAAAAATTCTTCTTTACAACATACTGATCAAATAATTTGTTAAAGACAAATAAATATTTATCTCTTATTTTAAACATCGCATGATATTTTTTAAAAGCTGAAAATTACTTGGTAATCACAACAAGAAGTTTCGATACGGATAGCTGTTGCAAGCAAGTTCAGACTAGTCACGGAAAAATGCGCAGTGCAAAACAAATATACTTGATCGTAACAAGAAATCATTCAAAACTACGAGAGCACAATTGGAAAGAGAACTACTGCTCAAAATTACCATAATCAGATACATTACTTGGACAAAGAATTCAATAATCGCCCAAGAAATGCCATAGAAATTGTGATAATCGAGGAGTATAACTGGGTACATTTTTATCGCATGGGCCCTGCATGCTGCAAATACTTGAATCCTTTGTTATACTGCTTTTACCGTAGAGGGCGGTATTTGTTTTCGATCTAGCCTCGTGTTCAATTTAAACACGTGTAATTCGGAGCAGCAGGCCCATTACGATAATAATTGTACCTATAGTAACTCCTTAAATATCACTATTTCTGTGGCTTTTCTTGGACAACTATTGTATTCTTCCTCCAAGTTATGTATCTGCTTACGATAATTTTGAGTAGTTGTCTTTCCAATTGTGCTCTCGTAGTTTTTAATGATTTTTTTCTCGTTACGATCAGGTATTTGTTTGGGTTCGTTTGGCACCATTACAGCCAAGTGCAGTGCACTGCGCATTCTTTCTGTGACTTGTCTGATCGAACAGCTATCAGTATCAAAACTTGTTGTGATTACTAAGTAATTTTCAGCTTTTAAAAGAAACATGCGGTGTTCAAAATAAAAGAAAATATTTATTTTGTCTTGTAAAAATTATTCGATCGGTATGTTGTAAAGAAGTATTTTTTAGAAAGCCGTTTTATTATTCGAACATTAATGTTTCTTTCAACCTGACTTATTCATCCTGCCGAGAGACCCGGCCAGTACAGTAGCTAGCTATAGCTGTGCTGGCAACAACAACCCCATGCAGTGAACTGCTTTGCAACCCATATTTATATCGGCAGTTCGGATTGATTCAGGATGAGCTAGAATATGTTTGGTAAAAATTAAATACTTAAGTTTTAAGGTGGATTAATTTTAGTGGTGTGCAAAACTGCAATTTCTTACATATTTCATTATTTTTTTCGGAGCGTCGGTTCTCAAAAAACGAAACCGGGACCCGACGGCAACGGTCGGGTCCCGGTGTGATCGACCGTACCGACTCAAGCCTACTAGAAACATCTCAGCAGCGTTCGGAGAGCTCTTCAGGTGCTACGCCAGGGCTGTATTTTAGCGTTTTGTAATGATCATAACCATTACTTCGAATGTTTTCAAGCATTGAATTTTGATAACCTAGTTTGTCCAATCAAAGTTTCACCCTTGCAATAATGACAATAAAGTTAGTTTTTAAAATCAATGAACCTTTAAGTCGTGACACGGTCTTGTAAGATATGATTTATTTGACTCTTGGTGTTAGTTT
>JAVYIG010014348.1:7500-42028 GCA_035222895.1 Strongylocentrotus droebachiensis
TTGGTATTGTACGAAAATGCAGGGTCTTCATAGTTATGGTGTCACGGTACACATGAATGAGTAGTGACAGGCATTGTATGAAAAGGTACAGACATATGATATAAACAACAGAATAAGGAATGAAAACATATTTACATGTATGTTATGTACATGGATGAACAGAGACAGTGGTATTGAATGAAAAAGAACATATTTACATGTCCACTGAATATACTTTTTTCTTGAAAAAAAAAAGCATTTTAAGTTCATTTACATACAGTACATGTACATGTACACATTTGAATAGCACCTGATCTGTGAGAAAGAAAATAGTTACGGTATTATATACCCACATTTTGGTATTGTACGAAATAGTATACATTTATGGTGTCCCTGAATGAATAATGACTCAGGTACTGTAAGAAAATAAGTACATATTTATGGTGTGCACAAATGAATAGGGACTTTGTATTGTATGGAAAAAAGTACAGGTACATATTAATAGTAAAGAATGGAGACTTGGTAGTATAAATGCAGGCAGGGGACAGTACAGTGTGAGGCTGTGGTGTATTGTGTGACCTCTAAACTCTAAACGTGAAGGAAATCTGATCGCATAATTGAGCCTTGTAGATAGTCATTATGACGGAGAGATAGATGACCTCTCCGTTGAGTGACCTCTTTCTTTCGGGCCAGTCCTGGACAATGGGCCAATAGTCTTAGAATACAGACCCTACATGTAGTCCAAGGAAATATGTATCACGCTGACTTTAAAACCATTTGCCAAATTTTTCTAGTGTTTTTGCATCAACTTATCAATATTCGCATGAAAGTGCAGAATGTAGTGTTGATCAATTATTTTGCATCATTAAACTTTTGTGTATCTGGAAGTACCATTTGCAAAAGTTTTACTTTTACAGTCTTACCAATTGATAAATATTTGCTCCTACAATTGACTTTGATTTGCTTGACTTTGATACTGTGAATGTTAGGTTTTGTGGTGTGCAATGGATTTGATGTTTTCAAAGGCATTTGTTATTTCTTGAATTCAAGCATTTTTGTGACTGAATGCTTGATAGAGAGAAAAGGTAATTGTTATCAAAATTATCATCATCTTCATCTTCACTATCAACATCGTTTCTACATGTATATATTTAGTTTTATAAGATGATGACGTGGATCCTAATAAAATGATTGGTTGAAAGCGTACACATGACCAGGCATTTATTTTGGCTAACGCATAATGTAAATAATGACCGGTCATTAGTAAAATCATGTTATAAAACATCATTTTATAAAACAAATAAAACATAATCTTATAAAACAAATAATACACATCATTTTGTTCGAGCATTAGTAAAAAAATTACCCACACTTGGTACCTTTGAAACAGACTAAATACCCTCGGCTGGCGCCTCGGGCGTGTTAGACTTTCCCAAAGGTACCTCGTGTTGGTAATTCTTACTAATGCCCTCACTGATGTGTATTATTTGTATAATAATCATCATTGATATCATTATCATTGCCACCATCACGATCACCACCACTGCCCATCACCATCACTATCCCACCCCCCCCCCTCACCACCAACACCACAACCACCATGCCACCTAACCACCATCGCCACCCCACCACCCCACCACCCCACCACCCCACCACCCCACCACCATCACCACCCCACCACCATCCCTCCCCACCATGTTCACCGCCATCCCTTCCCATCACCCCTCCGCACCACCATCACCGCCATCACCACCATCACCACCACACCCCTTCCACCTATCAATAGAAGATTGATTACAATTAATGAACAATCTGTGGTCTTGTGACCTTTCCCACTAGGCCTAAGAAGACCAGCAATTCTTCAAAATGAGAAATCCCATGGTATTTTAGCCCTTTGTGGACTGTCACTGCCAGCAATAAATAGCCAATTTCTTTCAGTCTCATTAGTCATAGATTTCATGGCTCTTTGCTTTTTACTGCATCTTACCGGAAGTCATTCCTATTTTACATGTACATGAGATTACTTGCATAGAGCCAGAGGGGCATTAAGACCTATTACATCACACAGAGTTAATGCACTTCTGGCTCTAATAGCACCCATCAGGGACTCATTTTTCGTCACCTGCTTTAATAGGAAGTTATACTTGTTCCACATACATGTAGATAGCTTGCTTAGACCCAGAAGGGCATTAAGTCCTGTCATTTTCACATGGAGTTAGCGCCCTTCTGGCTCTCGATACCAAGCAGGGACTCATTTATGGTCACCTGCATAGGAAGTCATACTTGTTCCACATCTATATTAGATAGTTCGCTTAGAGCCAGAAGGGTTTTAAGTCCTGTCACTTCAAAAAGAGTTACAATGTAGCGCCCTTCTGGCTCTCAACACATGGAAGGGACTTATGGTCGTTCAGATATGACTCGGCAAAACCGTGGCGTTTTTTTAAACTATAATAATAATAGTTACAATTTATAAGGCACCATGCATGCCATGGCTGTCAAAATTGACACTACTGGCGCAGTTGTGAGAAAATCGTATAATTGTGGACATATGTCTACAATGATATTATGATGACGTAAAGTGTAATACACATCGTATTTCTGTATCTGATAACACAGAGCTCATTGAATACACGCCAATCCGTTGCTGCATGCAGTTGCCATACATTTTACATTAAAAAAGAATCCAGTGGCTTTTTTGTGGTGGTTAACTTAACAGCACACATCTGAAAGAGCCTTTAAAAAACGTCAGAAGTAGATGTTTATTTGTTTAGTAGTCTCCAGGGTAGATACTTTTTTTATAAAGTTTTGTGTCTTGAAGTGTCTTAGGAAAACATTCAAAGGAATCCTAATGTATTGTAATTAGGTTCACATTATAACAGTCAGTTATAGTTTGGATTGTTATTTTAAACGTTGACGTTATCTTGTGGTATAAGCAGGGAATAATTTTCCTCAAATTTTTTGATTAGCAATTTCAGCTGATGGATAAATATTTCAAATGAAATTCTGTACATTTCTATGGAAGAAAACTGCTACACAAAAGATATTTTGTATAGCAGTCTTGCAAAAATGCATAGCAAATTGCGATGCGATACCAGGAAAATTATTCCCTGGTATAAGGGACTGTGCCAACGCACTCGTGGTTTATACAAAACTGTAAGTTTATTCAAAGTTATAAACCACAAAATGCAATCTTAAAGTTAGCGTGATATTACTGTACTGTAATGTATTGACACGTTCAACTTCAAGACTTGTAGTTGAGATGAATGCTTTCTTCGCAATTATATAGAGGGATATACTTTGTGAAGAAAATATCCTGAGAAATCTTGGTCTTGTTTCCAAAATGTCCCGCTATTTGGAAAAATAGAGGGCTAATTTGCACCCGTCTGAGCTAGTTTGTGATGAGCGTATCGGTCTGGTGATGGCGCAATTTCGAGCTTCGGGATGATATCCCGAGTCTGAAAATAGCAGGTTATTTGGCAAACCCGAGCTGATGAAAACAGACCTCATAACACGATTTTCCTTGCCCTTACCTTTTGCTGGCATGGGTAAACCTTTGGAAGGGAAAATCAATAGTCATAGAGGCTGTTCACACCGCAATAAGAACGCGCGGTCTATCGTAGCACCCCCTTTTTTCTAGCGTGCGCTAGACCGCGCTATCTCTCGTGGACCACCCCCAAGAGGTGCTCCAGTGGCACTCCGTTTTGGCTCGCCGTGGCTCGCTGTTGGGCGGACCGAAACAACGTTGTACCTTCCACACCGCAGAGATAGCGCGGTCTAGCGCGCGTTATCTCTGCCGGTGTGAACAGCCTCGTATAAATGTAAATTGCCTTACTCAGTTACCACTTTCATGCCTGAAACGCATTCACACATGATACGATAAACAGTCTCAAAAATGTGCCACGGCTAAATAAACAGAACTTAATAGAGAGTGAAATGTAATTGGGGGTGAGAAAATCCCAGGTGCGTTCAACAAAGGTCCCTAGGTATATTCTGTGTGGTGTAAGATGTAGAAATGTGAAGTGCACTGTTCATGTCATCTATTTTGCTGCACCATTTTTTAAAAGTAAGAGCGGCAGTTTCCCATGTGAGAACAGAATTTCATGGAGGCAAGTTTTTTAATTTTCATTTAGTTACAGAATTATGATGGTTCGTTCAGGATAAAGAAGGTGACATTTAGCACTCCCAATAATTGTTTGGCCAGCTTAAGGCTTGTTCAGATATGTGGGGCATTAAACCATTAAAGCCGATACATTTTGTGTGCAACAAAGGACTTATGCATATTCAGTGAGCTATGTTTTAAAGATAAAGAAATAAGAAGCGTATTATACTCCATGTCATCGTAAAAAAACGCTACAGTTTTGCTCCGTCATACCGAATTAGCATGTAGGCAGGGTTCAAACCAGATGAACAGAGAGGCTTCTTTTAACAATATAGGCATATTACTTTTGATTAACCTTGATGCACATAATGTTTAATTACTCTAATTTGTTATTTGATCATAATTTTCCTTTTTCTCTCTCTTCCTTTTCTTCCTCATATTCATCTGGTGATCCTTCATGTCCTTGTCATTGATGCCTTTCAATAACAGGTAAGAAAATCATATATTTGTATCCATTTTGTTGTACTTACTATTACCTTTGTTTCCATTATTGCTAGCATATTCTAGAACCATACCAGCATTAGAATGCTTTTAACCTGAGAATCGTAAGCTGCTTGTGTTTAGCTACATTGAAGTAATGAATATTTCACATCAGGGTATTATAATTTAAAATCATATTTTTTTTCTTCAATTTGTCTTTTTCTTTTTTGTATAATTAGTTTCCCCACCCCTTTTGTTGTGAATTTTTGTTGTTATTGTTGTTTATTGTAAGCCATAGTTGACTAATGCAAATGATAATTAATGATTAGAAGATAAATTTCTTGCTCTGTCTTCCTGTCACCCTCCTCTATTTCTGTTTTTTTCTACCCCCCCCCCCCCCCCCATTTCGATATCCTCTGGGGCATACTGATTTGAGTAACATGGCCATAATTTCTTTCTTTGGAATTGTCTTCCTCTCCCCCTCTATTTCTGTTTCTTTCTACCCCTTCCCCCCATTTTGATATCCTCTGGCGCATACTAATTTGAGTAGCATGATCATAATTTTTTGTCTGTCAACCTCTCACTGTCCTTTTTTTTTGTCCCCCTCACCCCTCATCTAAAACCTAGAGAGAATGTTTGTGTGAGTACATGTAAGTGAGGTTTTGATTTGATTTTGATTTTGATTTCTGCATTTTTCCAAATATAACTGAATAACAAAGAACAAATAAATGTAAGGTATAATACAACATATACAAACAATACTTTCTTCATGTCAAAATGTTTTTTACATAATATATGTACATATAATAACGAAACTTAATATTTCCATAACACATTATCATAAATTTAAAGTATTATCCGAACTATTTTGTTGGAAAAGCGCAGGGGACCGCAATCATAAGCAAAGCTTGACAAGGATGGCGGCCCCCCCCCCCCCAAAAAAAAAAAAAAAAAAAAAAATCTTAAGGTAAAACTTAAAATGAAAAAGTGTTTAAACTTAAAAATGAAAAAGGTTTAGCTTTTGATGAAGCTATTTTCATCTTTCTCTTACGTCCTTCTCAATATGTTTCTCCCTCCTTCCTTCCTTCTTTTTACTTTCCTTTTCCTCTTTTCTTTCTTCTCCATCTCAATCTATATTCCTCCCACAATCAGTTAAGTAAATACCATCTCAGAGTCATGACTAAATCGATTTTAAAAAGTGATGAAAGTGATGAAGATTTTGTGCTCTCTTCATTTCTCTCCCTCTCCCTCCCCTCTCTCTCTCTATCTCTCTCTCTCTTTCTCTCTCTCTCTCTTTCTCTCTCTCTCTCTCTATCTCTCTCTTTCTCTCTCTCTCTCTTTTTTTCTCTCTCTCTTTTTCTCTCTCCCCTTCTCTTGCTCTCTGTCCCTCTTTCACTCTCCCCTTCCTCATCTCTCACATCACACCTTCCTCTCACAAGCAGTCACATTAATGCATCTCAAAGTCATTGTGGCTAAGCGACATTCAGAAGGTGACGAAGCTCTCTGTCCCTCCCCCCTCTCTCTCTCTCTCTCTCTATATATTTCTTTCTCCCCCTCTTTCTCTCCCCCTTCCTCATCTCTCATCTCACACCTTCCTCTCACAAGCAGTCACCTTAATGCATCTCAAAGTCATTGTGGCTATTAAAGCGACATTCAGAAGGTGACGAAGCTCTCTGTCCCTCCCACCCTCTCTCTCTCTCTCTCTTTCTCTCCCTCTCTTTCTATTTCTCTCTCTCTCTCTCCCTCTATCACTCTTGCTCTCCGTCCCTCTTTCTTTCTCTCTTTTTCTCTCCCCTTCTTCATCTCTCACATCAAGCAGTCACATTAATGCCTCTCAAAGTCATTGTGGCTTAGCGACATTCAAAAGGTGACGAAGCAGAAATAAATCCAAATATCGATGAATTCATACTAACTAACAAAAGATAGAAAAAAAAGAAAAAATCGATAGTAATGCGCGAATTGTATGCAATGAACTTCAAAAGTGCTTTTATACAGGGTGTGAATCATGAAAGATATCGCGTAGGTTTTATTTTCATTTTACGTTTGTCTCCCTCCCTGGGAATTTGCA
Source organism: Strongylocentrotus droebachiensis (assembly GCA_035222895.1). NCBI lineage: Eukaryota > Metazoa > Echinodermata > Echinoidea > Camarodonta > Strongylocentrotidae > Strongylocentrotus > Strongylocentrotus droebachiensis. Next base: position 14,127 of record JAVYIG010014348.1, read on the forward strand.
CATAAAGCATGTGCAATGACATTTAGATAAACTTGAATTGACATTTTTCTTCCCAAAGCTAATTTCTGAGATTTCATTGGAGATTGGAAGTTTACAATCGATACTCTCTGTTGAGAGCCAGAATGGCCTTATTAACTATGTGTTAAGGTGTGTGCAAGTCATGCCCTTATGGCTGTGAGCAAATCTGTGAGCAAATACTACTTTTTTCAGTGTGAATGAATCGTTGAAATCGTAGATGAATCAGTTTCAAGATTTAAAGAAGAAAAAAATAGTGGAAAACTTCATGCAAAATATTTAGTGAAAATATGTGGAATAAAAGTGTCATAATTATATACATGTATTATGTACCTCAAAAAAGTAAAAAATCTTTGAGTGACCGTTTTTACCATACTTGTTTTCCCCAATAGACTGTAGTGTTATGAAAACCGTTGGGAAAACACAAAATTTGGTTTCGATTTCCAATCATAAATATCTTGATAATCAGACAAGCGATCGGCTTGTAAAAGTCATGGGGTTCCTGACTGATCTAAATGTTTGTAGTTATCATTGCAGCATGAGCTAAATCCAGGATTTTGTTTCAGAATCTGAGACAAAGTTACCGGCTCCTTTTAAACTTCTTTTCCCTTTTCTATTTGATGAGAATTTAAGGAGTGAGCAGTACATACATGTACATGAATTGTAAATTCTGAATTTGAGCATTGTACATTTACTTCAGGGACATTTCCCATTATTGTCGCACCAAATGAAATCATGTGCACAAGGTACCAAACGAGTGTGAATAATTTTTCAATGTGATCTCTAAAAGGGTAAATGCAGCAAAAGTTTGAAACCTTACACTTCATTGATGTGTACTTTCAAAATCACAGTGTATACAATTCCCATATAGGGTAATGAAAACATGTCAGAAAAGTTTGAAATTCCCCCCCCCCCCCCCCCTCAAAAAAAAGGAGAAAATTCCTTTTTTCATTAAATCACTGACTGTCCATGCTCTGATTCTCTGTTTAATAAGGGGCACTTTGAGGATGAGAGAGGAGGGCAATATAAAAAAGAAGATTTCTGCATTGGGGAGGGGAAAGGAAGGATTGGTAAAAATATCTTTGGCAAGGAATACCACTTTTTTTTTTTTTTTTTTTAACCCCGTTTCCCCCTGTTCTTCCAATGAGCAAGTCTTGAAGGGCTAGTGAGAGATACTTTTTGCCCCTCTCCAACTCCTTAAAAGTTCTAGATCCACCACTGCATGTGATAATGGCATAAAATGCTACAGATACAATGGTATGAACCAAGTCTTTATCTCTTGCTGTCTTTTACAAAGATACAGTTACATAGGACAAATACTGCAAAGAGGATTGATTTAATAATAATAATAGTTCGTTCTTATATAGCGCCTTTCAGGACGGCAGGCCCTCTCAAAGCGCTTTACAGATATATATTATTACACAATGTTTGCACATTATCCATTCCCTGGGGAGCATTTCAGCCAGGCGTCAGTTTTACAAGCGTACACTTGCTCATCTAAGCACATTAGCTTTCGCATCCTTCCATGTACCCCCTGGGTGGAGATTGGTAAATGTAGATCAATATCTTGCCAAAGGACCGCGGCGGGACTTGAACCGCGGACCTTGTGAGCCACAGTCTGGTGACATATCCACTCGACCACGACCCCTCTGCATTGCTTTGCTCCCTTCCCTTTAGGTAAGAAAAGAGCTCAAGAATAGAAAAGGTTGACATGATAGTCCGTTGACTTGGAAGTTAAGGTCATGGTTTCAATACTTGAAGATATCTTGTAGGTAGGGACTTAGTCTAGTTCTGGACCCTATATAGATTTTTGTAATTCGCCGACTATAAACGTTAAGCCGATTGATGGCGCGATCCTTATTGAATGCGATATCCCCGAGAACCGCGCGAGATAGGGTCCAGTCTAATTGATACAAGTGACGTCAAGGGTCAAAAGTTCACACACAAGTGATTCATAAATATTCATGAAGTCGCCGTCAATCAAACTTCGCTCGCGATGTTTTACGTTTTACACGTGGGATCCTAGTCCAGACAAAAATCTAGCGACCTTGCGACAGGGTCAAAAGATCAAGCCTTATTACGTAATTGAGTGATAGCGCCCAATAGCATATTCATACACATACTGCTGTGTGCTATGTGACATTTCGAACTCCCCTGCCTTATGCACAGATTCCTAGCTAACTATACTTCGCTGCACGAAACGCTTTCATTTAGCGTTCGGCATGATTCAACGTTGTCTATTTGCAAGACCCTATTACAAAGCTATAAGCATCATTTTTAAAGACGTGCACTGGAAATTGATAAATATTGGAAAATATATAACTTTAAATAATTATTGTGCATTATTGTTGTCATTTTAAATATATTTTGTTTAGATATCAAATCAATATTTCCACTTTTTTTGGTGAAATTATCAGCATGCGTTTATGACGATAGACTAGACCTTCAAAACGCTGATATAGTTTTGGTACCTTAAAATACAGAGGGTCAAAATCAAATATCATGCTTATATAGGTCCATGCTTAGTTTTTGAGATGCCTGCCACTATCAAACTAAGCACAGGTTATTTATTAGAAAGATTTTATCATATCACACAATATTTCAGATTTTTTAATTTTTTTATTGGCCCTGTTGACGAAAAATCGTATTTTGTTAATAATATTTCAAGGGAACCTTGAACCACCATGAGTTTCGTGTCATATTAAAGTAGATCAAATTATCTACATTTTATACCAATCTCAACGGAATTGAAATTAATTAACAACGCAATTTTAGGCAAAAGAACATGATTTTGGGGTGATTTTTTTTCTTCCCCAAATTGCATTCTATTCAAAAACGTTATTACCCATATATCAAAATTCGAAGTGCCTTTTTTCATAAGTTTCCAGGAAATTTCGCATGTAAAAATGTGAACTGCATACTCGATACAGGGATATGTGAGTTAAGGAAGGAGGTGAAGGGGAAGTGGGAGAAAGGGGAATAAAAGGGGAAGGAGACATATGCAAGAATAGAAGGGGGCCGGAAGACAGAGAGGCGGAATAAGAAACACTATAGATGCCGGGAGAAGACAAGGAGAAGGGAAAAAAAAGGAAATTAAAAAGGGAGAAGTGCTGATTAAAAGTTAACCTTACATGACCGTTGCACATCATTAACCTACATTTATGTTTCCCTTCATAATTATAGTACTTATATAATACTGGTTTAATTTGTGCAACTTTATGATTTCCGAGTTAAAAATAACTTGCAAAGCAAGTCATAATCATCCATTTTATGACATTTTAATACTTGTCATCATAGGAAGCCATGCAGTGGCATGTTATCATTGTGTTTATTCCTCTATGAATTAATAACCCTACAAGTCTTCCAGTTAGTGGTGGCAAGTATATGTAATCTTCTTGTACAGAGGAGTACTCACCCCCCCCCCCCCCTCCCTCTGCATGAGCAATTTCATTGCAATTTGCATTGAACCAAACTTCTATTTTATCTTCTTTTTTTCCTTTTTTTTTGGATTCCATTTTAAAACAAAAAAATCATCAAAGTTGCGTAGAAATGGCTTGCATTTCACACATCTGATAATGTGTTTGAATTGAACCTGAAATTGGAATTTTCTAATAAGAGAGTACATCTCCAAAGTATAAGTCTGAATAACTGCAATTATAAACTGAGCTAGAATGTAGGATGACATATGTTACGGAGACAACGCGGAGTCATCCATTACTGGTAAAATAAATCATAATTATGAATTTCAATCTGGTTTTCGACATGATTATTCGGCTGAAACATGTCTAATTCATTTGACTGATTATTTGAGGAGAGAAAATTCCCAAGGGCACTTTGTTGGTATGGTGCTCCTTGATCTGCAAAAAGCTTTTGATACATGCAGTTAATCATTGCGTCTTATTGAAGAAGTTACAACTAATGGGTTTTGATAAGGCAAGTTTAGATTGGTTCAGATCCTACTTATCTAATCGACACCAAGTAGTGGCCATTCATGATATTCGTTCCAAACTAATGCCTATAACATGCGGTGTTCCTTAGGGAAGCATTTTAGCCCCAATTCTATTTTCAAGTTATATAAATCATATGTGTATTTCATGTATAAAAGACTTCAAACTATTATTGTACGCAGATGACAGCGTACTAGTACTCTATTCAAATCCTGATCCTAAATATATTGAGGAAAAGCTCAGTGAACAGCTGTCTATACGTGTGTCGATTGGATGATTGATAATAAACTTTCTTTACACTTGGGAAAAACAGAAAGCATTTTATTTTGTTCTAAAAGTAGTTCTAAAAAGTCATTTGAATTCAAAGTGACACACAATAATCAAGCAATCAAGAGAAAAGAGTCTGTGAAGTATTTAGGCATTGAGTTGGCTAGCGCAATTTCATTTTCATCTTTAGTAGAATCAGTTGTAAAAAAAGCAAATTCTCGTCTGAAATTTTTGTACAGATATCAAAGTTGTATGGATTTAAAAGCAAGACGTACACTCTGTTTTGCTCTTATTCAATGTTTATTTGACTATGCTAACCCTGCATGGTATAGTAACATAAACAAGTCAGATCAAAAGAAGTTGAATATTATACAGAACAAAATGGTGAGATTTATCAACTGCACTGGTCCAAGAACTTATGTTGGCTACAGCGAACTTTCTAAAGCTGGTTTTCTTGAAGTCGACCAAAGATCAAAACAACTCGTATTGCATCACGTGCATAAAATATATCATACTAGGTCGAATCATTATATTCGATCTTGTTACTGACGTACATGATTATAATACAAGAAATAGCCGATTCAACTTTAACTTACCAGAAAGAGTAGGTAGTATTGGAAATTCGTTTTATTACAATGCCATAAAACATTGGAATTCCCTTCCCAATGGTGTAAAAGAAATAGGAAACTATGATCATTTTAAAAGGAAATTAAAGGAATACCTAATACTTGACAGTCAGAGAAGAGAAGTGAATGACATGTTATATGATTGAAATTTTTATTCTTCTGTCGGTTCATACTTTTTCATGTTGTTTATACTTATGTTTTCGTACGTTATAGAAATTCTACAAATTCATCATTATTTTCCTCTTCTTCCTTCTCCTCTTTTTCTTCTTCTCCTTCTTCTTTTTCTTCTTGTACTTAATATTATTTGTATCATCAGTTTAATGTTGCTATTATTATTATTATCTTTAATAAGTAGTTCTTTTAATTTTCTTATCTGTCTGTAAATATTACTATTTTAACTTATTAATGTTATACATGTCTGTAAGGGACCCCACTGGAAATAAGCTCTTGAGCTTTCGTGGGTTATCCTGTTCAAGCTGACTTATTTTTGATCTGTTATTATTGTATATTGTTGTATGTTGGAAGCTTGTCGAATAAAAATCAATCAATCAATCAATCAATCACAATAGAGCAGTTAAATGATAATCTCAGATCAACAAAAAAGACAAATCCACGTGACGAGAGTATTGGAAATTTTGAGTATAACTCCCGTATAACTCTGGAAAACATCTTTCGTAATTTGAATGTTGCTCAAGATAAAACAGGTGCACTAAGTACACCAACCCGAAATAGTGTCAAAATTGGACATAAAATTATGAATTTGCCGTTTGAAATATATGTACATTACTGTAGGTACATGTCACTGTAATAGAAACACAATTAAATGCAATCGTAATCACCAAACGGTTCGAAAACTTGGAAGTTGGATATGCAATGCCGCTATTGAGTGCGTGTAGCTAGCCCTGTAGCGTGTGCACCATGGACTTATAAGACACTATGCATGTATATAACACAGTAGTTTATATTTTCAGACCTTATTGTATCTTTAGAGGAAATAATGTTAAAAGAGAAAGTTTTAATGGTCATTATACATCTAATTTTAATTTTTAAGATTAATTCTGATGCAACATAGCACTTTTTTTAAGGAATATAAAATCATTTTATCACTAGATCAAACCAGATTTCCCCAATACTACTTCAAAATGCTGCAAGGCAAAGACTATTACTTTGGCTAGGGGGCGCGGCTTATTTAATGGCTTTCCCTGAAAAATCTCAGGGAAAGTCGTTAAATGACGTCAGCTTGTATCAATTAGACTGGACCCTATCTCGCGCGGTTCTCGGGGATATCGCAGCCAATAAGGATCGCGCCATCAATCGGCTTAACGTTTATAGTCGGCGAATTACAAAAATCTATATAGGGTCCAGAACTAGACTAGTAGGGACTGTGCGGATGGTCTTGTGATTATGCAATCATAAGATTACTCTAACAGCGTGTTCACACACAAATATTTTTATCCCGAAACTCTTTAAAGAAATGTCGTATAAAGAATCATCGTATAAATTCAAGGGCTTCCACACACACAAGAAAATAATCCTGAAACTATACAGCGAAACTTTGTATAGGTGCGCAGTATACTGCGGTCATGAAACGGAAGCGGAAAAGAGAGGTCAGGTTTCCTTTCGCGCACGGTCACGTTAAGCCCCGCCCAGTTATACCATTCTAGTTCGACCAGTTATAATACTAGTTACGTCCACACACACCACATTCCGTGATCATTATCGAGTTCTAGTTCGAAACGATGCCCAGACCCGCGTTTTGTTATACAACGTTTCTTTATAGGACGTATCGTTAGCGTACACACACACAATTTCATCGTATAAGTATCCCAAAACGGTATAACTATATCGTTTCGGGATAGTTGTACAATGAATTTGTTGTGTGTAAACAAGGGGTAGGTCATTAACCATGAATGATCTTTAGGTTAGCATGATAATTACGAGCAGTGGAGGGTCCTAGCTCACTCAAAGTTATGTGCCATGCCAATGCAATTAACGTCAACATTACGCGATCATGTAAATTAAATAACTGCTTGCCCAGCTGGCTGTTAAAAACTTTGAGTACTCATTGTTTTGATCCTGTGTGAACCCTTGTTGTGGTTTATAGTGGATTGTTGTTTATAACTTTGAGGTTCAATCACTCAATCAATTAATCAATCAGGCGAAAGTTCATCCAGACGTAAAAGCCCTCATAACATTTCCATTCTCTTCTGTCTCTAGCTATCCTAGTCCAAGCGGCCATTCCCATGTATGATGTTAGGTCATCTCTCCATCTTCTCTTCTGTCTTCCTCTTCTTCTGTTTCCCATCCTTGGTTGCCATTCTGTAAATCAATTTGTCCATCTATTGTCCATCTATTGTCCATCTATTGTCCATCTATTGTCCATCTATTGTCCATCTATTGTCCTGAAGTCTTGCTATATGCCCAGCCCATCTCCACATTGATCCTCTGACTTTCTCCATGATGTCTTTAACCTTTGTTTTCTGGCGTATGACTTTGAGGTTACGCGATCTTAAAGTTTTAAATTATGAGGGTCTTGTGTTAACTAAGCCTTGTCGTAATTAGGGGATCGTTGTTTGAGGTTACGCAATCTTAAAGTTTAAAACTACAAGGTTCCTGTGCAACCATAGCTTTTGTTCCATTAAAAATTAATGGTAGAGAGATGAGTTCTCATTACACACGGGAGAAGGTGACTAGAGAGGCCTCATGCAACTCATGCCGGCTTACTATGAATCATTGAGTCTGGTCAGGTTGTCGGGTTACGCAACCTTTCGTGAAATGAAAATGAAAGATCAGGTGAAGCTGCACGTTAAAGGACGCAACCTTTCATAGATTTGCCGTTGGCCTCTTCACAAAGTGTTGAATAAATTGGACCAGATCATTTGTAGCTGAGAGTGGTTTGTTTTCACAAACATTACCCCAACACTTTGTGAGGGGCATGTTTGATGTTTGCACAAAAGGTCGGGCACCGCGCCTGCTCGACCCTACACAATACATTATGATTCAAAGAAAGCCAGTTAAGCCATTTTCAGGAATTTAAAGAAGTTAAACAATAACAAAGAAGACTAGAAGAAAAGGAAGTAAAATATACAAATATTGACTGCTCATGAGGATGATGGTGGGAATTACCAAGGTGGTGTTCATACCGGCCCTTCTATCACCCCCAAGCCAAAGCGGAGGGGGTTATAGAAGGGCCGGTATGAACATATATTACCAAAAGTAAAGAAAAGATCAACTATTGCCTGTGGATGATCAAAAGAAATCAAGTTTCTCTAGAGGCTGTCCTCATTAGCTGATGGTATGATACAGAAATATGCATTAAAAACAAGCAGGTTATATATGGTTTATTGTCTCATTTATGAGTGAGCAACGTAACAACCGAGTTATTCATACCCCTGTTGAATTTGATGTTTAATGTGTTTTCGTTCCTCAAGAATGAAAAGTGGACTGGTTGAACAAGGGCTCTTGTTGGTTACTGTTAGATGTAAGTTTAAATCTGCCACATTCTCAAAAAACAAAAATTGAGACAGATCAACTTTTCACATACTTAAAAAATCACAAACCTTGGTAAGGATATGAATCATTTAGTTATCAACTGTAGCCGTGGTATGGCTCTACCTAGTCTGCCAAAAACAGTAATAATTTCCTATAAACGCAATACATCCATGAACTTTGTTTAAAAAGTATACCATTCTGTCCCATGTGTATCATTCTGTGTTATACTCTAAGGACTTATCCCTTGGTTTTCTTCCGGCAATCAGCTTCCAAATGTTGACAATTTATGCCTCTGTTTACCTGCTGATCGACAACAAGTTCTTTTCAGTTGATGAGAGAAAGAACACATATCGCTGGTGTTGAGATTTATCCTAAGGTAGCTTTAAATAGCAAGTTGTTGTGCTCGGAAAGGGAAATGGAATAGTTTGGATGATGGCAAATTATTTCCCATTGATGAGAGAAAGACACATTTCATTGAAGTGTAGTTTAGCGAACTTTTGTGCCTAATTTAACTCAAAAGGCAGTACTTTTGGTGATGTTGGTGCATCAAGAAATGAATCCCACTTTTAATTAGTATCTGATTGATGGTGAATGTATTATCTAGCCTAGTTCAGGCTGATAGCCTGTTCAGAAAAGAGGCAAATTACATGAATAAAAGAAATGTCTATTGTATAGCGAAGGAGCTTACCGGTATACAGAGTGGAAAATGACTTTGTATTAAAATGTTGTATGAAGAAATTGAATTTGCTAATACTGTAGATGCCATTCGTTTATTTGAAAACAAAACTAAACGATATAAGACCCAAAAAATGGCTTTCAGGGTCAGGTGTAAATAGGCCTGGCTTCATCAGCTTGATAGTTTGCCAAATAACCTGCCATTTTAACTATCTTCATTAGTCCGCAGTTGCACTTCGTAGGATATGTGGTCAAGAAAATAGCCAGAGAAATATTGGTCTTGTTACCAAAATATCCCACTATTTGGGAAATAGCGGGATAATTTGGGCCTGTCTGAGATAGTTTGTGATGAGCGAATTGGTCTGGTGAAGATGCCATTTTGGAGCTTCGGGATAATATCCCGAGTCTGAAAATAGCGGGTTATTTGGCAAATTGGAGCTGATGAAGACAGGCCTATTGAGCCTGACTTGAGTCTGTGGATGGCATGAATAGTTTGAAGGTTCATGGACCTTCCTCTGTGTAAGGCATCCTGATGTGAGCATAATAATAATGATAATATCAGGTTTATGCTAAAAGGGCGTCAGATGGATGAAGTGATTGTACAACACATACTCCGACAACAATTGGTCGATATCCTGCACTAAGCAATTGTTAACTTCCACCCTGGACCATACACTGTACCTAATCCTAACCCTAACCCTAACCCTAACCCTAACTCTAGCTATAAACCCAATCTATAACTCAATTTCAACCTGAACTCTCGATCTTTGATGAAACAATTAATGCATGGAGTAGTTGTAGCCCCAGATGGAGAATAATACACCAGCATTTGATAGGCCTTTACTAGGTCCTTGTGTTTCTCACCTCATAAAGCGTAGTAATGACCTTTATTAGCGGGGCATGCCGAAAGTGGTGCAAAGTGCATATGCTCCCCGCGTACCCCATATTGGATGGAATGGGGTGTCGGCACACCCCCAATCCACCCCCTACCTGGGTGTGAAGGTCGAGGGTGTGCCTCTCGCCCCAAATCCCTCGCACCCCCTGGAGGGAGGCGAGTGTCCCCCTGGGATAAAAGTCTTGACCCCCTAGGGTTGACCGTGACTCTGGATGACCATTGGGATGCAGTGACCAGTGCCCCTGTTTCCTGTTTGTTTTCTTTTGTTGTGTTGTGGACATACGCCCCCATTCAGACGAGGATACAAATATCAGCTTCATTTACACTGCATGAAAAAACCGTCTGTCTTTTTCACGTTCCAAAGTTTTGTGGAACTTGCTAGGCAACTACCCATAATCACAACAAAAACCCCACCTCTATATATGGTAGTTAGAAAAACCATGGACCTATTACGGATGGACATTCATCGTTTTCTTAACGAATTCATTGTGATTGTCTCCGTCAATGTCGTCTCAATAACATTCCCTACATGTTTCTTCACTTTGATCTCATCATGGTCACCGCCAAAAAGCCGGGACAGAATCAAGATAGTGATTTTACACATGTTTATCTACATGCGCAGAAGATAATAACTCGCCTAAATCATGGAAAATAGATGTGCAGTTCTGGCTTATAATCGAAAATTGTTGTTCCGTGTACTGAAAATGTATTTTATTTTGAAAAACATGTTGATATTACCAGATAGAGGTTATTTTTTGATTTTTTGGTTGTGATTTAAAAACCTGTTTCCCCCTATTTCCTCATAATATTCCAGAGTAACAATGCACTAGGGCTGATACAGATCATGGCCCTCTAATTGTTTTATAAGGTCATAGGTGTGTGCGAAAGTTTGCGAATCAGTAATAATACATTTCCTATCACCAAAATCATCTGCTTTTCAACTTTGCTGCTCCCCATTGGGGAAGCTTTTATTTAAAGACACACTCTTACAGAGCACACCATCCAAACAAAACCCAAGAGAGGGAAACTGCTCCTTTGTTAAAACAGCTGAATGTTCTCATTAAGATGCACATAATCAGAAGGCGGTGACTATCATTGGATCAGAGAAAGAATCACGTTGAATGTCCATCCGTAATAGGTTCATGGAAAAACCAATGGTTTTTCAAATGAAATTTCATGAAAGCTGAACAATAGTTTTAGTAAAATAAGGAAGTAGTTGACACTGCTGAATATTTTCTAAGGAAGCTGGAAGAAACCTTGTCTTATCGTCTTCCCCAATATCGTATTTGCGCTTGTGCTGACATGCGCAGTGTGATAGGAAGGTCGCCATCTACTGTCGAACATCGGATGTGCGGTATGGTCAATTTACTGCTTGTGGTCAACAAAATATCTTGCAATCTACTGTCCATAGTGTGATCACAAAGGAATCGCATGTGATCAAAAGAGAATTTTTTAAAAAGCTCGTAAACAGAAAAAATATTTGTACACCACTGTACTGTCAGAGAATGAAATTAAAATTAGACCTTGTCAAACAAGATTATGATAAACAGTATGGACACACATGGTCGTGATATACATTACAGTTTTAGATTTATACAGGTTGGCCAGCAAATATGATTAATATGATCATCAAATACATGTAAGCTGATAAAGGATCATGATGTAATTTAAAGACAAATAGTCTAGTCCCGTTCAAATTTTCATAACAGAAATAAGCAAATAGCAAACAGCTAGGAATGAAATTAAACCTCATCAAATAATCTCAAAAAAGATTTTATTGACATGCAGTTAATAACTAAATTATTCTTACCCCTTGTAACTAAGACTAAGGAGAACTATAAGCTAAGAAAGATAACCAACATTCTTTTTCAAGACTACCAAGAGTCCTTTAAAGGATTGCACACACTCAAGAAAGAAAGATTATGGAGAGTCCTTTTCAGGACTCCCTAATCCTCCCCTTTCTCACATGGTGCAACCGCAAGCCTACTGTATAATAAATTACTTGTTAACTGTATATGTTTATGAAGCACAACTTCTAGTTGTACAAGTAATAGCCTGTTCAGAAATTTATATGAAAGTCAGTCGTATAAAGAAAAATACAAAGAATCATCATCCATATAGCGGCACCAGCATACAGACTAGAGAACAACATTATATAGAGAAAAACAAACAGAGTAACTTATTTTGAAGAGGTTATCAGTTGTACCAATGTTGTACAATACAATGTCCCAGACTAGAGCGGAACCCTGATTATTAACAGAGATATCGGTCAAAACGTTTCTCAAAACAAGAGTCATTTGCTATATGATGTCTCATTGCGCAATGTGTTGTTATATACGATGTTCATACTACACACAAATTAATAGTGTTATCTTATACGATTCTTGAATATTAAAACAATGAATTTAAATTGTATGAACACAGGAATAATTGATTGAAGACCGTAAAAACACATACACCTAGCAATTCTTGAATAGCAAAACAATGAATTATAATAGGCTGAACACAGGAATAGTTGAAAGGAGACAGTAAGGACACATACACGTAGCCCAATTCCGGCTGTACAAATTTACCATTCTTCTACAATACGCTTGACCATTCATTCTAATCCAGTGGTCATTTGGTCATCTGTTACCTTGACCCAAGCATTATCTTAATTCCTATCCTTTCCTAAGTGTTATCTTATACGATTCTTGAATATTAAAACAATGAATTTAAATTGTCTGAACCCAGGAAAAATTGATTGAAGACCGTAAAAACACATACACCTAGCAATTCTTGAATAGCAAAACAATGAATTATAATAGGCTGAACACAGGAATAGTTGAAAGGAGACAGTAAGGACACATACACCTAGCCCAATTCCGGCTGTACAAATTTACCATTCTTCTACAATACGCTTGACCATTCATTCTAATCCAGTGGTCATTTGGTCATCTGTTACCTTGACCCAAGCATTATCTTTCCTATCCTGCCCATTCAATTTTTATCCTTGCAATCTGCATGGGCTGAAATGATAAATAGGTGATTGAATAATATTTATAGCCGAGGAATAAATGAAGTAAAAAACCCTCCACAGCTGGTGGTCAATATGAAATGGCCATCTCTTTCTTTATCAAATATTTAAAGGTGGGAATTAAAAGTGACCTCTTGCAAAATATTTTGATAGCAAAGGAAAATACAGTGACCTAAAAAGAGTTATTGATTCAGATAGAATATTGATTTATTTGTTAAGTTGTCAAATCTAAATACACGCAGTATAGCAACCATTGCAGTTTGCTTGTAATTTTGTATTACCGGTATGCACTCTCTCTCTCTCTCTCTCACTCTTTTTCTCTTTCTCTTTCTCTTTCTCTTGTACAAGTAGATTAATTACTATGGTGCCATCATATATGTTTTGACAGTTATGACAAATGAATTTTCAACTCTTGGGTATATATTTTGATGGTCCGAGGTCAGTTTCATTTGGGGAGGGGGGGGGGGGGGGGGGGGTAAGTTAACACACCAACTGTATAGCTTTCCCTGGTTCCTATGTCAAGATCTAGTTGGTGCAGTTTATTCATACCAGTTTGGTAATAGTTTAAGTATGTGCACAATTGACACAAGCCCTTATACAACCACACTACCCTTTCATTCTTCAGTTACAAAACACACACACAAAAAAAAGAGGAAAAAAAGAAATCAAATCAAATTTACAAGGGGTATGAACAATTCAGTTGTATCTGTATGCATAATATTTCTTGTATAGTGCTCTGCAGCACTATTAAACTATTCTTGGATTATGCAAGAAGTGATTTATTTGACCCATGCAGTGTATATTTGTTTATTTTTCTTCTAGTAGGCAGTTTAAGAATGATGGATTGACTATAAGATTTGTGCTTAGTAGGAGGAGGAAATGTGTTTTTAATCTACAGCGGGATGAATCGGGCTTCTTTTAATGTATTTGTTATTCTTAACAATTTCTATATGCAGTGGGTGGCTAATTCAACCCTCGATTTATTCATATTCTGTTTCACGTTCGGAGTAAAATGACCAAATCGGTGTTATCTCAATTTAGAAAACAGTTTTATGTAAATGCAGGTGCTGTTCTCTTAGACAATATGTAAAGCCAGTTTTAACAATAAAATCAACATTTTAGGCAGTATACAAAAATCAATAGACAAATGGACAAGCGAGTAGAGAGATCTTTCATATCATGAAACAAAGAGTTAGTAGGCTGTTTAAAATAATTTTAGGAATAATAGGATTGAAACAAGGTCCTTTGAAAGCCTAGATACATTGGATCAACAATGGAACACTGAAGCATGAAGCAGAATTTAACTTTCAAAAAGATTTAAGACCAAAGTAACACATGCTTATGGCCTTACCCCCAATTTGTTGCAAACTTCCCAAGCTTGATATAGCTGTTAGGGGCACATCCAAATGACTTATTAATTATAAGCTACCAAAGTTGGGTATACTTTTTTTTATACGCACTGTATGCTGAAACGTTGTATTGCGAGACACATGTTTGAGCATTGTTTTGAACGAAAACTCAGTTAAGAATCAGAGTGCCACTCTAGTGTAAACGTCATATCGTACAAAAAGTGGGCTGGGCTTATCGTGAGTATGCACTGATAATTGGTCAACTGTCAATTGTCATCAAAATTAGTTTCTTTATACAATGTTGTTGTCTAGTAGGCACATTCCTTTTGCTATACAATGATTCTTTATACAATGTTTCATGACATGATTTTCATTCTATTTTTAAAAGTCTGAACAGTTTATAAAAGGGCATGTAATCCTGAAAGGATAAAGAACTTGAAAGGTAATCTGTCGAGATAGAGGAGAGGGATTTAGATTTGATTGAGGAATTAAGACGGAGGGAAGAGAATAATGTGTGCTTAAAGATGAAGTTGAGTTCTGGTCATGCGATTGCATTGTGAAAGAAACGGTGTGGAATCGACCAGAAAAGGTTGATCATCTAGCATCTAGAATTTGTGTGTATTGCAAGGTTCTGGAATCATCAAAATGATAAGAAATTTGGCCAAGTCTTGGTAAAGTTACAAACACTGTACACAGAAAGATGTATATGGGACTACACAAACATGTGGCGTAAAAATCCTACCCCCGAGATTTACGATGTTACATGACATATTTTAGAATATGAAGGCATTTGAAGAGCCATGCTTTTCAGGGAACATGTCTTATCTGATGTTCTTCCACACTTGCATAATAAGAATGATAACGCTCACAAATTATTTTTCACCTCTTCCCAGAACTCAACCTTCTCTTTAATGTTTAGTCGCTGTTCAAATAGTTGAAGACACTTGCACATAATGATTAACTTGTATTTTCTTACCTGTTTTTTCTTCCCTCTCTATCTCTCCTCCCACCCCCTCCCTCTCTCTCTTCTCTCTCTTTCTCTCTCTCTCTCTCTCTCTCTCTCCCCTTTTATATCTCTCTCCATTATATTTCTTTATTTCTTTCCCTCTCTGTCTGTTTGTTTTCTCTTTCTCCCTCCCCCTTCTTTCTCTTTCACACGCCACACTCTGCTTTGCTGCATCCATCACTGTGATCGCCATCTACCTAATATTGGAACGCCCATTTCCTACTTCTTCGTTGCCATGGAAACAGGTATGTAATTAATAATTGAATATTTACCTGCCATTATTACATTTATTCACCACCCACCCTGGTATATATTATGTATGATTGATACACTGCTGAAACGGCAAGGAAACCAGTATTCTTCTAACAGAGTTTAATAGCGTTATTGCTTTCTTGAAACGTCTCCGCAATGAAAAAGAGCAAATTTGATTACACTATTTCACAGCTTCAATTTGTAAATGAATTTGCGAAAGAAATGATCAAAATTTAGCTGTAGCATGATGAATTTATAAACGTATAGTTGTAGAAAGTTTCAGATCAAAAGACTCTGTGGTTTTCTCTCTATAAGTAAAAAATTGAAGCCCTCATATTATACACAACAAATGGGGTGAATAAAACACTGCCAGTTCAAAATTCAAATTTAAATAGAAAAATTACTGTAATTTTGCTGATAAAGAATATTTTGCCACCATGTTTATAGGAAAGTTTCCAATTATCATTTTTTATATTTTTTGAGATTTTCACCTTGCAAAGCCCTGCAATGCCTTTTCAGCAAGGAAGAGTAGTAATGAAACACTCAGAGTGAAAGAAAACTAACATAATTGTAGCCTATTTCAGGTGGCAAAACCAACTCGTTCACACCTACATATTAGGCCTGTCCTCATCAGCTAGAGTTTGCCAAATAACCTGCTATTTAAACTATCAAATTAATTTGTGCCCTCATTATCCCTCAGTTGCAATTAGTTGATATTTGGTCGAGAAAATGTCGTGAGAAATCTTGACCTTGTTTCCAAAATCTTGTGCCATTTCCCTAACAACGGGCTAATTTTAGCCTGTCCAAGCCAGTTTGTGACAAGTGTATTGATCTAGTGAAAACATTTTTGAGCTTCGGGATAATATCCCGAGTCTGAAAATAGTGGGTTATTTGGCAAACTCGAGCTGATGAAGACAGCTATATTAACGGTATGGCATGAAAGAATGATCAAGCTAGTGACCTAAAAAAATAGTAACCCAACATTTTGACAACGGTTCGTCAAATAGAAGGGTGGATTATGTGCCTCAAGAGATGAGTGTGTTAATCTCATTACTAAGAAAAGAAAAGGAGACACATTATTCCGAGATGCTGTAATATATTGCTGTCGTCTAGCTTAAATGTACAGTTTCAATCATGATTGTCTGGGTCCATCCACTCGTGTGGAAATGAATTCCCCCTGTGATCTTCCCAGGGAGTAGATTAATATAGGGGGACTGGAATGGGTGGCTAGGGGGGGGGGGAGGGGGGGGGGGGGGTGGCCCCTCATTCACAAGTTCTATTTTCAAAGCTGTATTTTTGTCTTATCTCTGAATTCTGGAACATTTATTGTAAATATTCTGGAAATGCTTGGGGACTTTTTGTAATCTTTGTGTATGCGTTGAGTTATCCAAACAGAGTTAAGCGTTGGCAATTTTTTTTTTTTTTTAGTTGTGATTTGAAATCGGTCAGGGAGCTTTCCTGCCGAAGGCTAGGAGGGAGCGAGTTACAAAGGTATGGCCCTGACACAGAAACTGACACAACTTAGGCATATCCCCTCAAAGCCTCCCCAACATTCTCTGCCACTTAAAGTTGCAGAAACAAAGCAAAAATGCACAAGAGCCAAGTCCACTGTGCTTACGCAGGCAGAGGAATAATTGTGAATCTAATTTCCGAAATAAATCGTTTTGCGGTTACTGTTGTGCATATCATGCTGCATCTTCCAATCAGGATGCATCGGGAGCAAGGAGTCACGTTACGACTCGGAGGCAACTCAAGCGGTGACGAGGGGTGTGTCCTCACTAGCCTGAAGATATGTTCGAACTTCTGATATTAAACTGATCAGTGCTTCTCAGTAAAGGCCCATTCACAACAAATGGGATTCATTGGGTGGGTGTATTGGTATTGACAGTGGGTGCATCATCACTAGCCTGAAGATGTTCGATCTTCTGATATTAAACTGATCGGTGCTTCTCAGTAAAGGCCCATTCACAAAAAAATGGGATCAACTGTGACGGGTGTTTTGTAATCTACAGTGGGTACATCGTCACAAGCATGGAGATGCTCTAGCTTGAGATTAGACCGTAGACCTTACTTCCGGCTCATCATTCGTGAGATTCCTAACCGATAGCAACTTCCCCTGGAAACCAAAGTCAGTGTGAAAGGTGCTCATGTATTTCCTCTGTTTACCCAGACAATTGAGGTCGTAACATTCAGTGATTTCCCCCAGGGAACTTCACCTGGAAAAACCTTTGTGTTTGAAATGGTAATAAGAGTTGAACCATGATATGTTTACCATTTACATAATCAATGCAATTACCGTTTACTTATCGAAGCAAAGGAAGTGACTGTAATTTACTTGATTTATTGTAAAATGCCTTTCTGGCATGAAACCTAATCTTTCTTTAAAGATAAAGTTGAGTTCTGGTCATGCCATCGTATTGTGAAAGAAACGGTGTGGAATCGATCAGAAGAGGTTGATCATCTAGCATATAAGAATCGGTGTGTACTGCAAGGTTCCGGAATCATCAAATGATAAGAAACTTGGCCCAGTCTTGGAAAAGTTACAAGCACTGTACACAGAAAGATGAATATGGGACTACACAAACATGTGGCATAACAAATCTGTCCCAATTTTTATGCTATTACATGCCATATTTAGAATATAAAGGCATTTGAAGAGCCATGCTTTTCAGGGAACATGTCTTATCTAAGTTGCTATCATACTTGCATAATAACAATGATAACGCTCACAAATTATTTTTCACCTTTTCCCAGAACTCAACCTTCTCTTTAAGTTCATATATCTAGATAACTGCAACCGTAAACCAACTGTATATCTACATCACCATGCAAGCCGATACTTACAGTATAAGCAGCATTTAACTTTCCTATTATAAAATCTAGCCAAGGAGGTGTTGAATAGACATTTATTATTTACTAAAATAACCTGGAAATTAATCTTTCCTTATCATTTTAACAAACAGATTTTGGAAACTTTTCAGAGTATGAAAAACTTGTTTCATATCTACTGTAGATCCGTGACACATATCATTGAATCCTCGCTCTCTTATAGCACAGGGGTAGATATAACTGACCTGTGCCATATTTGAAATGCAAATCCACTACCACCACTACCACCACCACCACCACTACTACCTCTACCACTACCACCACCACCACCACCACCACTACCACCACCACCGCTACCACCACCACCACTACCACCACCGCCACCACCATCCCACACACCACCACCACTACAGTGTACCTTTACCACTACCACCACTACCACACCTATACTACTCCTACTAAGGCTCGAACACTCGACCTTCAAATTTCCAGTCAAGAGTTTTAATCGCTCGACCATTACAAACCCCAAGCAAAAGTGTAATTGAGAAATGGAGCTCATTGGTAAAGCACCTTTTTAAGACATTGTTCGTGGTATTTGCAAGAGAATCATTAGGGGGACTCAAAAAGGGATTCTCATTTCGTGAGGAATCGTACCTTTTTAAAGAAAGGTTATCACGTTTTCAATCAGAGGATTTGAGCCTAGACTCTCTTACACTAACCCAGCCGCTTCGGAATTCATTGTATACCGGTAGCTACTTTGTACGAGAATCGTATAACTATACGATAAGTAATTACATTCTTCTTGTATTAATGTCTTATCAAGAACGTCTGTGCGCCCCTTTTGCTATATGACGTTAATTTATACAACGTTTCTCTATACAGCGTTTCTTTATACAACATTTCTTTATACCACGTTTCCTTACAGAAAGTTTCTTTATACAACATTTCTTTATACCACGTTTCCTTACAGAAAGTTTCTTTATACAACATTTCTTTATACCACATTTCCTTACAGAAAGTTTCTTTATACAACATTTCTTTATACCACGTTTCCTTACAGAAAGTTTCTTTATACAACATTTCTTTATACCACGTTTCCTTACAGAAAGTTTCTTTATACAACATTTCTTTATACCACGTTTCCTTACAGAAAGTTTCTTTATACAACATTTCTTTATACCACGTTTCCTTACAGAAAGTTTCTTTATACAACATTTCTTTATACCACGTTTCCTTACAGAAAGTTTCTTTATACAACATTTCTTTATACCACGTTTCCTTACAGAAAGTTTCTTTATACAACATTTCTTTATACCACGTTTCCTTACAGAAAGTTTCTTTATACAACATTTCTTTATACCACGTTTCCTTACAGAAAGTTTCTTTATACAACATTTCTTTATACCACGTTTCCTTACAGAAAGTTTCTTTATACAACATTTCTTTATACCACGTTTCCTTACAGAAAGTTTCTTTATACAACATTTCTTTATACCACGTTTCCTTACAGAAAGTTTCTTTATACAACATTTCTTTATACCACGTTTCCTTACAGAAAGTTTCTTTATACAACATTTCTTTATACCACGTTTCCTTACAGAAAGTTTCTTTATACAACATTTCTTTATACCACGTTTCCTTACAGAAAGTTTCTTTATACAACATTTCTTTATACCACGTTTCCTTACAGAAAGTTTCTTTATACAACATTTCTTTACAGAATGTTTTTTTATACGTCTGTTTAATGACGTTTCTTTATTTGATGTTTCTTGATAAATCTTTTTTTTATACGTTTCTTTATACTACATTTCTTTATAAAACGTTTTTTAACGTTCCTTTATAAAATATATCTTAATACAACGTTTCTTTATTAAACATTTTTTTATAAAACGGAATAATTTTCCTGGTATCGCATCGCAATTTGCTATGCATTTTTGCATGACTGCTATACAAAATATCTTTTGTGTAGCAGTTTTCTTCCATATAATTGTACAGAATTTCATTTGAAATATTTATCCATCAGCTGAAATTGCTAATCAAAATATTTGAGGAAAATTATTCCCTGTAAAACATTTCTTTATACAACATTTGTTTATACAACATTTTCTTATACGTTTCTTTATACAACTTTTCTTTACACACATTTCTTTACACATTTCTTTACATAACGTTTCTTAATTCAACATTTCTTTATACAGAGTTTCTTTACATGTTTCTTTACACGTTTCTTTATACAAGTTTTGTATCAATTCATTATAGTCTGAACAGACCATGAGACACAGTATCAGTTCTCTTAAATGATGGACTTTTCCCTATGCAGAAGCATTTTATGTAGGGTTCAACTATATTAGGATCATCCAAAGAGAACATCAGCTTATGAGACCAATAGCAGAGTAGTTTTTGATCTATCCTTGAATTGAGGGAAAAGTGGGAAAATAAGTTCAACCTTTTTGCAGTCGGGGAAAAGTCAGGGGATTCTAGAAAAAAAGGAAATCTATGGAAAATCATTGAATTACATTGGTTAAAAAAAGCAGGTACCGGTAGTCTGGGAAAAGTTAGGGAATTAGAGAACAAATTACTGAAATCATCTCATGTGCAAACAGTGTTTCCTCTTGAAGGTTATTCATGAAAGAACTTTCCAACTGGGAATAGGTTCAAATAATGATCCCGAAACTGTGAAAATCCATCAGTGATAATCTTGAAGAAGTAAGGTATGTTTTCCTTCATGAAATTGTGGGAACCCTAAAAGTGATCAATTAGACAGTCAATCTCCGATAACAACAGCCCTTGAGACCGACTGCCCATGAGACCGGTGGCCCGTGAGAAAAAGAAAAAGATTAACTAAATAATGATAACCCAAAGGTCTTCTCTTCTAATCCTTATGACTTTACTTGTATAAATAGCACAGAATAGCCAGATAACACAAATAATGATTTAGACACATAGTGAAGCTGTTCAAAATGCGTTGAGCCCTTCCTACCACTCATCCTTTCCTATAAAGAGAACTATAAGCTCAAGAAAGATTACCAACAGTACTTCTCAGGACTTCACACACTCAAGAAAGAAAGATTACCAACAGTGCTTTTCAGGACTCCTCAATCCTCCCCTCTCACATGGTTTAATCGTAATCCTACTGTATAAATTATGAATTGCAAGAGAGAAAAAAAAGAGAAAACGTATAATGTTCCGTTATGTTCATTTATATATAACACAACAAAAAGAAACAAAGGAGAGGGACACATGTATGCATCCAAACTTTGAACATCAGGTGAAGCTGGAGGGGGCACTGTGCAACTGAATACAATAGACCATTTCGTACTTAGCATATGGGTCAAATGACCCCAAATATCCACAGATCTTTTACTCATGGAGAAGTCCCACTTTGTGTATTTTAGAATAATCAATGCCAAAGTCATGTATGTGCTTCATGAAAAGCTTTTGTTTGCCCTTTTGTATCATAGAATGTACCGTAGGTGCACACATGAATAATGATTACATAACATGAGCACATATTCATCTCGGTGGGTTTACAATTTTATCAGAAATGACCTTTATCTGCCCATGCGCAGATAGTATTTACGAAATGGCTTATTCAAACAATGTCAGCAACTTATAATTCAAATTACATAATTTGAGGGTGGGTGGATATTAGGAGGGAATTTGGATATAAAAGATATACAATGTATGATATAAAGTCATAATAATTGCAAGCAGTTTAGACCATTTTATAAAAGAGAATTAAAGGAGAAAGACATTAGAAAGAACATTAGCAAAATAACAAACAATTTCAATCTTGCGAGGTGTAGTGAAAAGGATTATTCCCAGACCTGGCAGTTATCTGATTATTCAGTATTTGCAGACAGGGGGAAACCATTTGGATAAAGATGCAATTATTTTGAGATTATCGTATTATGAATGTAATCTATAGAGTCTGGAAGGTAATATATTTTTTTCCACATTTTTTTCCTTCTTTTTCCTTCTTTTTCACTTGTTTTTGTTCTTAATTGATGTTGTCATTATGACATGCTGTGAAATAAAATATAAAAATGCAACTTCGATCTTTTTGTTTACTCTTTACAGAACTCCAAGTATCTTCCATATGGTACTTTTTGTTTTTGTGCCGTAATTGTTGAGATGTGCTTAACTTTTTCAATTTTCTCTGTATTTGTAACCTATAATGTGTACAGGGTTATCATCATCATCATTATCATCATTATCATCATCATTATTATCATTATTATCATTATCATTATCATTATTATCATTATGTCACTTGGCCCTCTATGATATACCAGAGAAGCCACTTTTCGACTTGACGACTATTCCTTGTTATATTATTATGAAATTAAAAGTGAAAATTATCACTAGTTGGATGTGATTTGCTAAAAACTTGTTTATAGACTTGTATAAAAGTGCATTGCTTGATCCCGTATTATGTAATAGAACGGTCATTTTCAGCTTGACCATTGTTTGAGGACACCCCACCTTGCCCTTCAAAGGAATTCAAAAGAAAATTGATGTAATTAAAACACAGAAATGTCGTAAATTCAGTGTAATTTGATAAAAATGCAAGCAATGCGATCTTAATAGCATGACGATTGGCCTGCGAGCCTTTGTGTCCCAAGTAAAGTTCCTAATCGTTTCTGCAAACATGGTCGTCAAAATAATACAGCGAATCTTGTAATTACGAAGTGGTCATTATAGTACAGGTCAGTGGTGGTGATGAATAGGATGTAGGCTGGTCAGGGGATGGTCATTGCTTGGCACGGCCTGGCAGTTGACCATCTGTGGACAGGGGAGTTTACACTAGGCAGTTAATCTGGATTAAAGTGTGTCTTGGTTAAAATTAATCTGGATTAAAATAAACCTTGATCCAAAATCAATATGAAATACAGTTCATCAAGAGAAAAATTACATATTTTTCTAAGATAATCTATATCAAAGTTCCTCCCCAAATCACTTTTCCTTTAATGTCATGAGAAATCACTAGATTGTTCAAGTTCCAATAGCTTAGTGATAACAATGAAAATGTTCATGTGTGAACGCCTATGTGTGTACGTGTGAATAGATCAATAGGGCTAGACTAGTCATTGTATGATCATGAACACGTAACATGTGTGAATGGCTATTGCATTACTGTGTATCCGTGGGATGAATCATGGAAGAATTTGGCACGTATTATCACAAATTGTAGGAATGAAAGTAGACAGGGAGGTTCTTTCACACTAGTTCGAAATAGTCCAAATAATCCAGGGGGTGTTTCACAAAGATCCTAAGTCAGACTTAACTCTAAGTTGGACTTCAAAATTATGGAGAGCCATCTGTAGTCTTAAAATAAAATATACCGGTATTCAATAGCGAAAATTTAAGTATTTTAGAATTTTTATAAATTCCACATCGAGAACATGAAATCTCCTTGATAATAGAAAATGTGAATGATATGAATCAACATTTTAAAATAACTTTTACAAAATATTTTCATAGATGCTAATGGCTTTCTATAATTGTTAGGTCCAACTATTAAGAGATAAGTTCAAGGTAGGATCTTTGTGAAAAACACCCCTGCTTTAACAGTGGTAAAAGTGGAGCACCTTATAAGCACCTTAAAGGTAATACAAAGTTTTGGGAAATTTTACAAATTGGGTGGATATTGATTCTTTACAATTTTGATATATTTGGATGCCCCTGTATATGTTTTATAAGCACTAGAAAATTTAGCCTCTAAAATACTTCTGCTTTTGAGAAAAAATTTATTTAATAATTTACCGGTGCTCCCGGTAAATTTTGAAAAATTTAAAATAGCGCCTACGGCCGTTCAATGGTAGTTGCGACCATGACAATCCCAGAATATGTAGTTGTGATATATAATTTCCAAACGGGAATAGCTAATTTGTCGCTTTTAGTCTAGAAACATTGTTTTATAGCTTAATTAATATCTTGACCTTGAGAGGGAGCTATATAACATGAAGAGTTTATTATTTACAATTTCATAACTTCGGACTCGATTTGAACCGCGACAACGATCACTGAATATCGTAGGATTACATATGCTTCCAATAATGTTCATTTGAACAAAATTCATGACCCCATACCAAAACTTTGTATTACCTTTAAGCACCTGGCGTTGTGGATATGAGTCGATTGAGCACTATAAAAATATGCAGTCCCATTAATATACATGTAGTCTGTTTGGAGCCATACTAGCATTGGGTTTTCAAATCAGATATCATGTTCCTAACTAGTAAAACTATTGACTGCCGTCAAGAAGGCGGCCAGAGCTATACTCTGTAAGACCTTCTTGCGGGCAGCCGACAAAACTTGACCAGTACCTGCATAAATCTGATATCTCATTCGTGTGAAGAGGAGAGCTGACCCAGACAAATAGACGCTTGTTCATGGGCATATAACTCAGGAAGCTCCAAATGATTGTTTATAATTATCTAAGATTCTTCTTGCTGATCTCAAAGTGACATTGGAAGACTATTTCAAAAGTAATTTTGTCGGCAGAGAGGCAACAGGATGCTAAAACTGAAAAAAGAATCAGAGATAACTTCCTTCTAGCGCTCAGCATCCTGCATAGAAAATTGGTAAAGAGCTTCCTCTAGAGGTTTTTTTATTAATTCGCTTTGCATTTTGTGGCTTGTGC
Organism: Strongylocentrotus droebachiensis; assembly: GCA_035222895.1. Taxonomy (NCBI): domain Eukaryota; kingdom Metazoa; phylum Echinodermata; class Echinoidea; order Camarodonta; family Strongylocentrotidae; genus Strongylocentrotus; species Strongylocentrotus droebachiensis. The sequence goes on from JAVYIG010014348.1 coordinate 39,142, forward strand.
AATGTAAGGTAGGGGTTGTGGCACAGATTTTTCTTCTTCATGCAGAACATACAAATATCCATCTGCTCACAAAACAATAAATCCTATTAAATATTTGCATATCTTCAGACAGCAAGAATTTGATATTCTAGCGCTAGACTTAACATTGAGTCAATTTCAAATGTTATTTTTCCATTACATGTATATTTATAAGCAAGCTCTTGAGAAGCCTTTGCCATGTGATTGACCATATAACTTACATGATTCTTGTAAAATATACATTGTGCAGAATTAGGCACCCCCCCCCCTGCCTCTCTTCTTAATGATAATAGATCTAGATTTATGTAGCACTTAATTTAAAATACAGTCTCTAAGCGTTTGACAGATATTATACTACCCCGGTCATCAGATTTACTCACACACAATGTGCACCATCTCCTCTCCGTAGGGAGTATTCCTCCCATATGGCCACCCTGAGTGCATATATATGGCAATGTCTATTGCAAAGGTTTTCGTCATCCTACCAGTTCCCCCTTTCTTTCCTGGGTAGCGAGTGGCAAATGTAGATTAATGCCTTGCTGAAGGGCATAAGTGCCTTGCTGGGGCTCGAACCTACGACCTTTGCATTTACATTCAAGGGATTAAAACACTCGTCTGCAACACCTCTACATATGAATATACATTGTACATAGAGCGTCAAGATGCGTTTTTCCCTCTCTAGTGTGAAAAGACCCCGATAGAGTTCATACTTTACACTAAAAAGTGATGAAAACAACAGCTTCTGGTTCCCACGGTACAAGGTGATGCCACCTCCTTGAACTATCCCCTTCCTCATTCAGACTAGAGAAAATGTGGTATACCTTGTGAAAGTTGTGACACTAAACATATGTATGAGCTGACCATCCTAAAGTTGTTTCTTAATAGTGATAATAATAGATGAGATTTATATAGCGCCATTATCCATTCTAATTAAATGCTCAATGCGCTTCAAAATATTAGGAAATATATTACCGCATGACAAAGGAATCGTGTACATTTATATATATGCAAGTTAACATTCAATGTTTCTTTAATCTTAAGTATGTTGAATATTAATTTAAATTATTTGTATGTGCCTTGAGCATCTCTAGAGATGGATATGTTGCGCTTTATAAATATTGTTATTATTATTATTATATAAGAAAGAAAAAATACAAAAATGAAAGAATGAATGTCCGTCTTCTAAACGCAAAATCCAACAAAGTTGAACAAATCTTTGTAACAAAATTCTTTTCAAAATAAGTTTGGAGCCAGAAAGCAATATGAGTTAAGGCCCATCTGACTCTCAGCAGATGATATTCAAAGTTTATTTTAAAAACATAATCTGTGTGAATGTTCTCCTGTGTGAATGCTCTGTTTGACACCTTCCAAAACTTCCTTGAACATTGTGCAACGTGTGAAAGATCCCAGCAGCCAGCATCTGAGTCTTGTTTGGCTAGCTGCTCTCTCATTGGTCAGTTGTAAGGAGCTAGGCCAAGGCCATTGCTATGGCCATTGTCCAGCCAATGTCCATTTCCATGCAGTGGTCACTCTCTGGTCAAAACATGGCCAGCCAGTCTGAAAATTTGTTTTCTGTTTCTCTCCAGGAAATGAAAAAGTAAACAAAATTGTAGACATTTGGCCTACTAGATATGTAAGTAAGTGCATTTCATATGTACTTGAAGACAATGGGATGAAATTTACTGAAGTTTGATGAAGGGGTAAACATACAGTATCAATTGATTATGATAAACATTACTTATTCATATTTTAGATACAAGTTGGACAAGATATTGCTGAAAACGGAGCAAACATGTCTAAAAGCATATGAACTTAAAATTATGAAACATAATACTGCTCTTATGTTTATAGTCAGAGAATTAGGGTTTTTCATGAATACTTCCTTAGAATAATTTTGTTTCTACATTTATCCGTTCATTCTCTATCTCTCTTTCTCTGCTCCATCTCCCTTTCTTCTTCTTTTCTCTCTTTTGAGTAATAAATTAAAAAGTTTGTATTTTTACAGAAACTTGAAAAATACAGATTGAATGGGTCTGTATTTCTTAGAAATGTTTTTGAAATAACAATCATACTACTTCATACATGATCTATGGCAAAAGGAAGTGTTGACTTTTCCAGTATTAATAGAGTCCAGTCTAAATCCTTGACCTGCATTTTCTGAGAAATAAACAATTTTTGTTTAAGTCTCCTTATTTGAATATCCTCTGTTCAGATCCAGAAGGGAATTAACTCTGTGTTAAATTACATATTGAAATTCATAATAACAACACTGAAAGCAAAACAAACAGAAAAAAATGCATAAGAAAATGACTTTCACAGGAGAGGAGTTTGACCTCTGCTTTCCAAGAAAGTAGGTGCTTTGGCAAAATTCATTTCCCAGGAAAGGGTATAATTACTCATACATTGTTATTTGCCTCCACCCCGAAGATGGTGCCTGAGGCATCGTTTCTTCAGGCAACAGATATTGTATACTCATTAATATACACAAAAGCATGCAAGCTCGTGGTGGATTTTGAGCTGTGAATTCTGAGAAAATAGAGAATCATCTTCAAAGTGTTCACTAATAGCTTGCTATATTTTGTATATATTGTATGAATAATGTACATCAGCGAAGGCGTTAGTAAGGACTATCAATACAGTTGTACCCTGGAGAGTGGTCATGTGACCAGGCATTTATTATTCATAATGTGTTTAAACTGGTTGTTAGAAAATACTAATGACTGGTCATTAGTATACAAATAATACTCAGCAGTAAGGGCATTAGTAGGAATTACCCACACAAGATACCTTTGGTACAGTCTAACACGCCCAAGGCGATAGCCGAGGGTGTTTGGACTGTTTTGAAGGTACCGAGTGAGAGTAATTTTAC
>JAVYIG010014349.1:0-42024 GCA_035222895.1 Strongylocentrotus droebachiensis
ACTCTATCTCTAGTCGTTTGTACAGCATATTTGACTGAAGTGGCTAAACAGTTGTGTAAAAAAAATATGCGCCTCCAGGCCAGGCCAGGTACAACGAGGCCGGTGTCATTACATCATTTGCGAGCATAGATTTGATCCAGTAATCATGGAAGCATTTAGCATCTTTATTGCTATTGTTGGTAAGAGACACATTTCGGTATTCTACGTTTCGATATGAATAGTGCAGTGTGATGATATGCTCGAATTGATCTAACATAATTGTACTTTGTAGCTTTTCAGGGAGGACCTTAATTTAGTTCTACTTCTAATAAGGAATTATTACACAATGAAGCTTGAAGTGTAGATCTACACACAAATTATCAATACGAACTACCACCACTACTACCATGGGCTACCAGTGTACCAGTGCGTGGCAGTGCAGTGGCGGTGGATATGATGTAACGAAGAGACAGTTGAATTGAGTTCTTGTTGAAGACCTCAAAATAGCTCAAATGCCCTCGAAGTGCATTAATTTGGTTATTGCTCTTATTTAATTTATGACATTTCTATATAGTGATAGTCCTCTTTTAGAACCTAAAATTGCTATGTCTATGTCTATGAAGGTTTTAGACCCCAAAATATGTGAAAGTTAGATTAAACCCGATCATACCCAATTCAGCTCCAATTCAAAGAAATATGGTAAGCGTTATTTATTTAATTAATTAATAATAACAATACACGGGCTGGCTGGTTGTGCATTAGACCGAAAGCTTCAGTCCCTATAATCATCGGTTGTTCCACTGAGACTACGTCTGGCTCCACTAGACCTCGGTTATAGGGACTGAATGACTGCCTATGCCAGCCTGTGTTGAAGATATTCGGCTAGATTTTAGCCGTTAGGCCCCTCCCACAAACATGACAAACTTGCCACGGCCGTATTGTTATGCCCCCAAAATCCCCCAAAATGTCATTTTACCTCGTGAATATCCAATTTTGAATTAGGCCTAGGCTATAATACATCGGTTCCACTTACTAACTTGATTGATATAATCCGTTTAATGGTCCCTTTTAAGGAAATTATGGGTCAAAATCGACCTCCATGTTGAAAATCTTGCAAGCCGTTTTAAACTCTCGCTGCCGTCAATCTCATCCCTTCTAGTCTACGCCGAAGGCAAAATGATTATGAAGGAAAAACTGTGATAACGCCATTACGAACGTGTAGATGGCGCACAGTTTTTCCTTCATAATCATTTTGCCTTCGGCGTAGACTAGAAGGGATGAGATTGACGGCAGCGAGAGTTTAAAACGGGCTTGCAAGATTTTCAACATGGAGGTCGATTTTGACCATAATTTCCTTAAAAGGGACCATTAAACGGATTATATCAATCAGGTTAGTAAGTGGAACCGATGTATTATAGCCTAGGCCTAATTCAAAATTGGATATTCACGAGGTAAAATGACATTTCGGGGGATTTTGGGGGCATAACAATACGGGTGGCAAGTTTGTCATGTTTGTGGGAGGGGCCTAACGGCTAAAATCTAGCCGAATATCTTCAACACAGGCTGGCATAGGCAGTCATTCAGTCCCTATAACCGAGGTCTAGTGGAGCCAGACGTAGTCTCAGTGGAACAACCGATGATTATAGGGACTGAAGCTTTCGGTCTAGTTGTGCATATATTATAACCAATACGAAAAAAGCCAACATTGGCATATTGGCTTTAATAAGACGTAAACTAAAGGCGCTATATCTCTATCTCGTTTTTTCAACTACCGGTAGTGCACGGTTCAAAATTATCGAATATTTGTGGGGCCCCACAAATATCAGAATGGTTATAATTTATGGATATTTGAGCTGGGCCTCTACCGATTTTGATTTTGTAATTTCAATTGTAGATCTATATGCTCTTTCAAATTTGACAATCAGTATTTCATTATCTCACAAAAAATATTTCAGCTAGCCCATAATCCATAATCTATTTTGAAATTAGAAAATTAAGCTTGTTAAAAAGTGTATTTAATAATGTTGAATGTATTTTGGCCTCCTATATTTTTTCTATTTTGAGATAAAATTGAGATATCACAGACTGTACACTGTATGAAACATATTACAATGAGATAGACTCATGATGTAAATTAATTAATATATTAATTGATAGCACTCTACTGATAGAAGACAAATTCATAAGATCAGGCGCGGATCCAGGAGTTTCTTGCCGGAGGGGCACACGGGGGGGGGGGGGGGGGGGGGGGGGGGGGGGGGGGGGGGGGGGCACCTTGTGGGAAAGAGAACATATATATATTTTTTTTAATCCCCAAAAAATCGCAACGACTCACGACTCAGCCAGCCGCTGAACAAGCGGGGGGGGGGGGGGGGGGGGGGGGGGGGGGGGGGGGGGGTAAGAGGATACCCTTTTTTCTTTTTTTTTAATTTGACATTTTGTTCCGTTCGGGGGTGGGGTGGGGGTAAGGTCAACCTTTTTAGGCCAGCCATTGGCATTTTTTTTTTTTTTTTTTTTTTTTTTTTTTTAATATTTTAGGGCGGGGGGGGGGGGGGGTGCACGTCCCTGTTTTTCAGTACATTTTGGGGGGGCCGGGGGGGGGGCACGTGCCCCCTGTGCCCCCCCCCCCCCTGGATCCGCCAATGAAGATAACATGATAACCATGAGAAGATCAGCATCTACCGGTAATTCATTTCTGGAATGCTAAATAAAACAAATTACAAAATTTTAATTTGATATCCATTCCCAACATCATCTACCTAGGCTAAAATTACAGTTAACGTGTTTTGTATTTATCTTGTTTGCTGAAAGACTGTCTATTATGTGCAAGCACTTCAGCTCAAAATATTTTGAGGGGAAACACAATTCTGCTCTGGACAATATGCAGGTATTGCAAAAAGTGCGGTATCATTGTTTGCCAAGCTTTTTCATATGACAAACAATAAGCTGCTACGTGCTGTTATAGCCTGGCAGGCATGGCAGCCCAGACCATTCAAATTCATTACCCTGAAAATCAAAAATGTTCAATGCGTGAACTTGTAAAGGTCATAGCTTCACAACATGGAGTGAAATTTAGGTTTTGATGGCTTAGTTTAATTCCTGACTTCTTTATAATGAATCTATGATGACTATTAAAAATATTAAGAATAGAAATGTAAAAATTATTGAATTATATAACAACAAACAAGATAATGAGAAATTCAGAAGAGACTTTCATACACAACTTCACGTTTAGGGGTACCATGCAAAAATAATTTAATCATCATCTTGTTGTACTCGATCTTCAGGCTATACACAATTCTGCAAAATTTCATGCAAATCTATATAATAATTATAACTCAAGTTATCAACTTTTCATAATAAAAATCTTTCACGATTAAGAATGGGCTTTGAATCCTTTGATGATTTAGTTAAAGGTATTACAAAGTTTTGGGAAATTTTGAAAAATGGGTGGATAGTGATTCTTTACAATTTTGATATAATTGGATGCCCCTGTGGATGTATTAAAAGCACCAGAAATTTTAGCCCCTAAAACACTTCTGCTTTCGAGAAAAATTGAATATAAAGATTTACCGGTGCTCCCGGTAAATTTTGATAAATTTCAAATAGCTTCTACGGCCGTACGATGGTAGCTGCGAACATGAAAATCTCAGTGTATGTAGTTGTGGTATATCATTTCCGAACGAGAATAGCTAATTTTAGAGTCGATTTTGACCGCGACAACAATCACTGAATATTGTAGGATCGTACATGCTTCCAAAATGTTCATTTGAACCAAATTCATGACCCCATTATACCAAAACTTTGTATTACCTTTAAATTACACATGGACTTCCGAATTTTAGTGCACTAATTTAAGTGCACTAATTTTTTTTCCCAAAAGGGTGGGTAATGAGCATGAGCACTAATTTTTTATTTTTTTGCTCAACAGGGGAGGAAGTGAGCATTTCTTTTTAACTCAACACCCCCCCCCCCCCAACCTTGAGCAAAAAAAAAAAGGGTAAAATATTCTTCTTTTTTTTTGCCAGGGGTTTTGGGGCCCTTGATCCGCCACTGATAATAATAGGTTTCTCTCTGAATCAATGTTCCAATAAATATTTGTTGGTAGTTTAATTTAGTACCTCGTTCGTTTGATGAAAGTGCACTGAGCTGAGCTTAGCTGGGCCTGCCCAACTAGCCGGTTATAGCCTGCATGCATGTGCACGATTACTCCACGGTCCAATGCGTAGGCGTACACAAGGCTCCGCGGCTCCTAGACCCAGTCATGCGCGGCGTCCGGAGCACCCCCCCCCCTGTCCGCCTCTTCAAGACAAATAAGGGAATTTTGTTTTTCCCTGAGAAACCTTTGTAACGTACCATATTGAGCTGGTTTGTCAGGATAACGCCACCCCCCCCCCACCCCCCCCCCCCCAAAAAAAAAGGACAAGGATTGGTAATCTAACATCATTATCTCCCCCCGTTTCTTTTTCCTTTTTTTTTTAAAGAAAAAGAAGAAATATACATATACACTAGGCCTAATATATATACACATTAGTAAGTGTTTATAGTACGTTAATTTGAATTCAAAACGAATTTGGTATAGTATTTGGCATCACTGACTTCCCCAATTTACATTCCTTGAGAATGTGACATGAATAAAGTTCCATTTAAAAGTCATCAACAAAGACCCTAATTCAACCAGTCCACCTTTCATTCTTGAGTTACAAAGACCACAAAAAGCATCAAATTTTAATACAACGTGTATGAGTTAAATAAAAACTGTACCAATAGACTGGTGAAGTGTGACGTCATCAAAAATCTCATTTTAGAATTTCTCAATTTTTTCTTCATTTTCCGAAAGAGCATAAAAAATAATGTCCAAATGTTGAAAGCCAATTATTGTCTGAGATATGACCATCTGATTAAATATACTCCCCATAGGAGCTCTGTGTTATATGCTCTGGCTCCTAACCACTATAGGAGCCAGAGCATATAACACTGAGTTCCCATAGGACATATATTTATTCAGATGGTCATATCTCAGCCAATTAGTTTTCGACATTTGGACATTATTTTGAATGCTCTTTCAGAAAATGAAGAAAAAAAGGAGAAATTCTAAAAATAGATTTTTATGACGTCACAGCTTCTGTACTCTATGCATGTTCCACTCATTCATTTTTCTGTTGGTATTTTTTTTTTTTCCCCAGTTGCTGTTGTAGGATGGATGCTACTGAGGAAGTGGATTCGTGGAGGTCGTTGCCATAGTAAAGCTCGGATGGATGGCAAGACAGTCATCATTACAGGGAGCAACACCGGCATTGGCAAGGAGACTGCAAAGGATCTTGCAAAACGAGGTAACTCTAGATAATAATAAAATAATAATAACGTTTTATTTACCCAGAGTAGCCACTTCAGTTATGAAACTGCTCTTCCAGCGGGCCCTGCATAACATAATGTTATTTCTACCCTTCTCCAATCTAATATGCTGAGCGCCTAGCTAGAAGGCAGAAGGTCCCATTGTTATAAGTCTTTGGTATGACTCGGCCGGGGTTCGAACCCACGACCTCCTGCTCATGAGACGGGCGCTCTAACCACTGAGCCATCATGTCCGGTACATAGATCACATTACCGGGTACATATTATTTATTTGTTTGTTGCTTATACTTTTTCTACTCTTGTAAGTTGGTTTCTTGTGTTAACTTTAGTCTTTAAGATTATCAAAGTAAAGACCAAGCCTATAATTGTAAGCTACCGGTAATCTACATATTTGTTTTTTATTATCAATGGTTCAACCACAATTATTTTTCCATATCACTCAGAATATTGAAGGGAAAATATTTCAACAGACATAGAACTGATAAGAAATTGCACTTCAGTTTTACCCATTGAACCAAACCTGGCACCGGTATTATAACTTATAACATATTTTTAAAAAAGTTAACTTTCTTCTGGCTCTGAAGATATGATATGTCAATAATGGTATGATATCATCTGGTAATAATAAAATAATAATAAGAGTGAACATTTGTGATGCCCCATGTCTGTCATAATTGAAACTCCTGTGTTACAGTTGTGAGATAATTGGCTGCATAAATCTATAAAGTAATTCAAGAAAAGAAAGGAAAATACAGTATATATCAATTTTAACATGCTTCATGACATAATTTTGCAATAATATAGTTAAAACATCATAAAAGCAAGGTTACATCCGCTTTATAATATACAGGTATGAATTCAGACTGTATGATTTGGAGGTACTGTTAATAGCCAATACAAAGTAAATTACAGTAATAAAAGTTATATGAGGGTAGTACAGACGGAGTTCAGGGCTAAGATGTTTGGAACAACAAAATCTTTTTAACTGAGAATATCTATTCTTTATTCCACTTCCAAGGAGCCCGAGTGATCATGGCATGCAGGAACGTTGAGAAGGCGAAGGAAGCTCAACTGGATGTCATCAACGAATCTGGAAGCTCCAACGTGGTGGTCAAGAAGCTTGACCTTTCCTCTATGAAGTCAATCCAAGACTTTGCAGAGGAGATTAAAAGAGAGGAAAAATCACTTCATGTGCTACTCAACAATGCTGGTAACTATATATCCAAAATATTTTGTAAAGCTCAAACATTTTCAGAACAGCTGCATTTTTGTTGTACTGCATGTGTACAGTTACACAGATATATATCTCCATATGAAGGATATTTTCCAGATTCAAAATTATTACATTTTTCTTTCTCAAAATTATTCCTTTCTAAGATATACAATATTCTACTAGTGATTAAAATTTTTCAAGCATATGATAAATCAGAAAGTGTTTGTTTGATTTTATATTATATGTAGTTGATATTGAATTTGGTATGAATTTTCAGTTATAAAGTTTATTTTATATCTCCCCCCCCCTTTCTTTCTCTCTCTCTCTCTCTCTCTCTCTCTCTCTCTCTCTCACTCACTCACTCACTCTCTCTCTCACTCACTCTCCCTCTCTCTGACTCTCTCTCTCTCTCTCACACTCTCTAATGTAACAGGTGTTATGATGTGTCCTCAATGGAAGACTGAAGATGGTTTTGAGATGCAGCTTGGAACCAATCACATGGGTCACTTTCTCCTCACCCTCCTCCTCCTCGACCTTCTGAAGGCTTCGGCTCCGAGTCGCATCGTCAACGTCTCCTCCCTTGCCCATCAATTTGGGAAGATGAATTTTGATGATATCATGTCGATAAAGAAGTATGATTATATCGAAGCATATGGTCAGAGCAAGCTTGCTAATGTTCTCTTCACCCGTGAGTTAGCCAAGCGTCTTAACGGTAAGCCTGTCTCCTGCAAGGAAAAAGTTAAATTTTACCTGACTTGTCAGCTCTGTTCATTTTATCAAACATTTTTGGAGGGAGGAGGGTGTCAACTTGTATACTTAAACACAGAGTTAATGCCCTTCTGGCTCCAAACATACAAATTATTCTCTGGGGAGTGGCAAGAACAGCTCTAGGCTTTTTTTTGTCAAAGATATATCAGGTTAGGGTTAGGATTTAATCCTAGTCACTAGTTAGGATTACCAAAATATTACACCTTAACATTTTAGTGGTTAAAAGCCCCTATGACATTGAAAGATGGTATAAAGGGCATGAGGGTAAATGTTAAATTCTTGTATCAAATCAAGATTAAATACCCTTGACTTTTACTATATGAGCTTTTTAAGTTTAAGCAAATAATGAAATAAAGGGGAAACAAAATGAAATAAAGGGGAAACAAAATGAAATACTTTATGAAAAGATTTGTTATTTAGTCAGCACTCTTGCAGATACCCACTATACACTCCTGTGATTATTATTTGGTGAAATTTTAATGAAATAGTTCTCTTCTTTTCTTGATCCAGGGACTGGTGTGACCTCATATGCCTTGCATCCCGGTGGTGTGGCAACGGATCTTCAGCGTCACCAAGACTCGTACAACCCATTTGTGAAGTTTGGAATCTCATCCATGCGTCCGCTCTTTAAGACAGCTGAGGAGGGTGCCCAGACCAACATCCACTGCTGTGTGGATGAGAAGGCAGGCCAAGAAAGTGGACTCTACTATAGGTAAGTGGTAAAAATTACACAGCCCTATGTTTAATATTGGTCTAATCTTAAAGAGATCGTTTAAAGGTAAAGACCAGTATTGGTAACGCCCCAATTTCAAAAAATGAAATGGAAGCTCTCATTACCAATCATGTGAAAGAATATGTTTTGACTAATACATGATGATAAAAAATTTGCCGGGAAACCGCCTACTAATTCATATATTTGGTAAATTTATTTCTCTCATGGTCGTGTGAGAGAGATAGGGTAGTCCCATATACATCTTTCTGTGTATAGTGCTTGTAACTTTACGAAGAATGGGCCAAATTTCTTATCATTTTGATGATTCCAGAACCTTGCAGATGCTAGATGCTAGATGATCAACCTTTTCTGATCGATTCCACAACGTTTCTTTCACAATGCAATCGCATGACCATTACTGGTCTTTACCTTTAACAATGTTAAATCTGAGATGCACGGCCCTACGTGTTATCAGTGTCTGTGATATGGTGTTATATTGAAGCCCTAACAAAATTGCGCTTCAAAATGATCAAGAAGTGCCTCAAAAAAGTAAAAACCTTTGAGTGACCGGTTTTAACATACTTGTTTTCCCCAATAGACTGTAGTGTTATGAAAACCGTTTGGCAAATGCAAAATTTGATTTTCGATTTTTCGATTTTCAATCATAAATATCTTGATAATCAGACAGGCGATCGGCTTGTAAAAGTCATGGGGTTCCCGACTGCCCTAAAAGTTTATAATTATCATTGCAGCATGAGCTAAATCAAACATTTTTTTTAAGGATCTAAGACGAAGTTACCCTTTAATGGAATATAGCCTTACTGCATCTCTTGGGGATGACGACCAAAGCAATATAGCATTGTTGAAAGTTTGCAGTTGCATCTAATTGGTCTGTTATTGTTTGAGTGGTCCAAATGCGTATGGAGCACATTGTGAAGCACCTTGTGAAGCACTGTGTAGCTGCAAGTGAAAGGTTCCACATTTCTAGACAGAATGTTAACTAACCTTGTCAACCTTCCCCATACACCTTGCTGCATGCTCCTCTCTCCCCACTTTTACCCCTTAAAGGGATCGTTTAACAATGTTAAATCTGAGATACACGGCCCTACGTGTTATCACTATCAGTGTCTGTGATATGGTGTAATATTGAAGCCCTAAAAAAAATCGCACTTCAAAATGATCAAGAAGTGCCTCAAAAAAGTAAAAATCTTTGAGTGACTGGTTTTACCATGCTCGTTTTTCCCAATAGACTGTAGTGTTATAAAAACCGTTCAGCGAACGGTTTTTAAAATTTGTAATTTCAATCATAAATATCTTGATAATCAGACAGGCGATCGGCTTGTAAAAGTCATGGAGTTCCTGACTGACCTAAAGGTTTATAATTATCATTGCAGCATGAGCTAAATCCAGGATTTTGTTTCAGAATCTGAGACAAAGTTACCGGATCCCTTTAAACAGTGTATGTTGTCGCTGATTCAAAATGTTGTCCTTCTTTACTCTCAAGCCTGTATCCGGCACGATAAACACTAAACCAGTTCCCTAAGATACCTACAATTTCTCTCTTTTCACTGTAACCATATTATGTGTATGTTTTGATACAGTGACTGTGCTGTGAAGCTGGCAGCAAAACAAGGTAGGGATGATGAAGCTGCAAGGAAGCTTTGGGATCTTAGCCTCAAGCTGGTCGGACTGGAGGAGTAGCTGGCAGCTTTTGGATCTTGAGCTTGAACCAAATCAACTGGATTAAAAAAAATCATATCAGTAGTAACCTTCCCAATATGTTTTTGATGACTGATTAAACTTTCTTTTACAGTTTTTGTGCAAATTAATCACTGTTTTCCTGGCCGAATAGTACTATGTGGGAATTCCATATGAACTTGTATTTGTAGGAATGTCCTGCTAACACTCTATCCTCCCTTTTAATTCAAGTAAACATTTATTTTCCATTTTTGTCTCAAATAATTATGTACAGTGAAAATCTTTAACAATCATTAAGAGCAAATGCTTGTGGTCAAAGACTCAGAGTGCCGTAAAACAATTTTGTTTAAAGTCAAAACATTTTACCTATGATGATGAGCAGTTACAAGTTGATTCAACAAAGAACATTTAATGACACAAATTGTCTGTACTGTTTTCAAATACCATAGTAACCATACTGTAGCAAGCTTTATAAAAGGGTAGCCATTTACATGAATAGGGTAGCTTTGTTGAAGAAAGCCTTTAGCACTTTAGTGTTTTATGTATTAATAGTGTTAATTTTACTTTTGATTGAATGTTTAGTTTTCATCGATGTGGGGTTGTAAATTGAGTACTAAACCAATGATATATTCCACTTGTTTCTTTGTATGGTTTCCAAGCAAATGTAGTTTTATGTAAAACTGCACCTTTTTCACAAAAGACTGCATTTCAAATCAACATTTTTCTCTCCCCTATCTTGGAACTTTCTAATCGAGACAGACATGTACCTCAATCTGAATTACTGATCAGTTGCAAGCCAGTGAATCGACATGAGAGACAAATGTTGATCGGCCATATGCAGCCCTTTTGTTAAAATTAGTGGTTTCTCCATTTCATTAGTGATCCTAACTTTGAAAATTCTGCACTTTTGATGTTTCTAAACTCATAACTTATATTTTTCTCTGATTTTGCAATTTCATACTTAGACCAACCTGTTATGGTTCTATTCATTCTGTAATTAGTTTATGTCTGTTCTCGTTGTGCAGGGTCTAGTTGAGTTTTACCTTTATTTTCTTTGTCAAGAGCAATTACAGTGATGTGCATTTTTTCAACAGATCAACATTCCTCTATGAACCTGAAAATTCATTTATACACAGCGCTATATGTTTAATTTCAGAAGGTTGACTGAAGTGACGTGTTGAAAGTTTTTCTGTAGTTTTGTTTATATCATGGAGGAAATTTGTCTATATAGCGTAAAATTATGTTTCATACAAGAAAAGGGATTAGAAAGGGGAAAACGCTTTCAGTACTGGGCCATTATGGTAAATGATGCAGAACTTGTACCAGCTTGTATTTAGTTTGTTCTCTTCTTTTATCTTCGTCTATCAACTGTTTGCCATTATATTCAGGTAATTTTGGCTGCAGATAAATTATCTGATGGTGAAAATGATTTGCTTTTCACTTGCTATTGTGATTTAACTTGCAAATTTCTCACTTGTGAAAAAATGAATACATAGAAATTTATGTAGGCCTATTTTGAAATTATATTAGGAGAACAAATATATATATATATATATATATTTTTTTCCTTTTGTGAAATCCCCATGTTAATTGGGAAAGGGTTTACCTTGCAGTCAATGACAAAATATTTTGCATGATAGCCCTTGCCTCCCCCGACCTCCACCCAATACCAGAAGTTGAAACGGTAGGATAATGATGATAATAGTAATAATAGACAGTAACAGTAATAATGTAATAAGTATTTTGGATTACAGATCACATCTTGCCCATCAGATATCACACAAAAAAAGAGGAAGGGGCGGGGGGGGGGGGGTGTTTTTGCGTCTTCTAAAGTGCCTTTTGGGGGCTAAAATTGTTGCAAACAATGCAAGGGGGCACAATAAAGGGTACATTGTTTTGTATGAAGATACACCTGGGCCCCGTCTTACAACGAGTTGATATCAATCGAAACTTATTGTCGATTGATATCAATCGCAACTACATTGTATGTACATAAGAGATAGGACACTGCAAACTTGCAATTGATTGGAGGACTTGTGATTGATTTGGATCAATCACAACTCTTTGTAAGACAGAGCCCAGATTTAGTTTTTGTGCCCCAGCCCCCAACCCTTCCCCCAATGATGCTGTAATGATGTTTAGCCCACCGCTGCCACCATGTATTTTCTTCTCATAGTCCGAGTCGACTTCATGAATTGAAACGATTGCTTTACTATTTCCTTTTTTGCTTAATTTCATCATCGACACATCAAACCTTTGATTTACTTTATGTCTTTCAATTATACATGTACTATCTGAATATTGTAGGTGTTTTGTCAGTGATGGGGTATTTCAACACACGGTCGATCGAACATGCCAATGAATTGTATTAATTTATATCAATTAAAAGTATAGGCTATAATCAAAGTGCTTAGTCAGTGTTTCATTGCTTTCATAGTGTGTAAATTATCTATTTTTAAATGACAGTGGTTATGTGGTGGTGGTTATTTTACCTGACTGCTTAGAGAGCAACCAGTAGTAAGCAACCAGATGGCCGACGGCCTAAGGTCCTCTCCAAGGGACCTGGCAATGAGGATTATAATGCCCTTCTAAAGGGCACTAGCGCATCGCCTTGGTTTCGAACCCGGATTACGAGACCACTGCTCTACCGACTGAGCTATCGCGCCTCGCCTACATTAAACCTCTTTAAAAGTTTTACCAACTAATAAATGTCTATAAATGTCAAATACTCATGTTGAATAATAATATTGTCGACTAATGTCTGTGCTAATCGCTAGAAGCTGGAAACTCCTTGCTATTATAAAGCATTGATGGAATCAAAGACGTAGTAGATCTATGATGGCATAAACTGTCAACTAATAAAGTTGGAATAATGTTTTCTTGTCCCTTTTCATGAAATGAATGTTACAATATGGTTTATTATATACAATGTTATTTTCTTTAAACTTTATTGATCAACATCTATGACCTTTAAGATTGATCAAAGTTCTGAGAAGATAGGCCTATCAACTTCATCTATCAAGAATAAATCATATTTTCACAATCTTTTCATGAACAGAGGGCAAACGGTATGGGCAACACTGCAACAATTCAAAATCATGTACAGACTCGGGAGGGGGGGGGGGGGTACTCGGATTTGGTTTGGACAGGGGTGTGCAGCTGAGGGTCTAAACCCATACCCATTTTTAAGGGTCATTTTGGCAGAAATTGGTACCTCTTATTTAGGGACTTCCATTTAAAACGCATTCCACTTGCATGAATGATTTAAACTGTCACTTTAATACCTTTAAAGGTTAGCCCACTCCAAAAATAATTTGCTTTTAATAGATGCAGACAAACAAGAGAAACAGAGCAAAGCAGATTTGAGTAAAATCGGATAGCTATCACTACACAAATTGTCAATTTGGTTACCATTTTATCACCTCGTTGCCTCACTATATATTTATTGATTGCTTTATATATTTTTATCCCCAAGAAATTTGCCAAGGTTATATGATTTGTATCATATTACGTGCATGAAATTTCACATAATCTTTTATGAACTTTGAAGATATATTTCTGAATATTGTATATTCATGATCATTGATTTTTATGGCTCGGTGTAAAAATGAGGTAAAAATGTCAGACGAAAAGATGTCAGAGGTAAAAATGTCAGAGATAAAAATGTCAGAGGTAAAAATGTCAGAGGTAAAAATGTCAGAGGTAAAAATGTCAGAGGAAGAAATGTCAGAGGTAAAAATGTCAGAGGTAAAAATGTCAGAGGAAAAAATGTCAGAGGTAAATATATTAGAGGTAAAAATATTTAAAAAAAGAATGTTACAGGTTGAATATTGGTAATTGTTGTATATTAGGCTTATTATTGTAAAGATATTTACGAAGGATTCTCTGCAGTCATTAATTTCAGCGCTGCTTTATTTTCTTCTTTCTTTAACTTTTATTTACCTTTCTGCCCGGAATTGTGAATGTTTGCCCGACCGATTATTGCCGAGGGGAGACTGGGGGGGGGGGGGGGTGTATCCTTCTTTTGGGGGCATAGTAACCCGGCTTGATACATGTACTTTGATACTTTCATACAATTAACAAGCAGAAAGCCGCCCATGTTACATCTAATGCTAACCGCACCATTACATTCCAGATAAGCGCGCGTTTTTCAGAGGTTCTGTTTATATAAGCTACATCGATCGTTCTATAATTATTTGCTGCGAGATCAAACTCCGAAATTGACAAATATTTATTCATGAGTAACATATCAGAAACATAGTTTTACACATGTATAGCATCATGATACTGCTTGCAGGGGCGTCGCCAAAGGGGGGGGGGTGTGGGGGGTGCGACACCCCCCCACCTGTCAGGATTTTGTCGGTAAAATTGCGCTGCCGTCGGGAAAAAAGAGAAAAGGGGGAGGGAAAAAAAAGAGAGGGAAAGGGAAAGAAAAGAAAGAAAGGAAAAGAAAGGAAAGAAAGGAAAAGAAAGGAAAGAAAAGAGAAGAAAAAGAGAGAGAGAAAAGAAAAAGAGGGAGGAGAGGAAAGAAAGGAAAAGAAAGAAAAGAAAGAAAAAAAAGAGTAAAAGGGAAACAAAAGAAACGGGGGATGAAAGAGAGGAGAGAGGGGGAGGTAAGAGCCTGAGAGAAGAGGAGTTGGAGTAAAAGAGAGAAGGGGGTTGTTGGGTGGAGTCGTCTCGTCGAGGGAGCAAGAAAGACACGGTCAAATATGTTGCTGTGTCGGGTCAGCTGTGTCGGTATTCTTGCTCGATCCTCGTGTACTAATATCAATGCAGAAGTTTGAAGTCGGTGAGATGTATATTGTCGGTCGGCCGACAAGTTTTTTTCCCTACGAACTGTGACTTTTTATCTGCTGTGACGACTTCGAGAGTGACTACAACTACAATACTTGTATTTTCTCGAAGTTTCACTTTCCTATAATGTCAGCTAAAGAAATCAGAGGTTTAAAATGTTCGGGGAAACTAAATTCAAACAAGGTTTAAAAGTCAACTACGGTACGACGAATCGTTTTCCTTTCTCTATATTGTGATGAAACGCCAAAGATTCCGCGCTTCGCGCGGAAGGGGAATACTTAATTTCACGAGTCGAGAACGGTACAACGAATCGTCTTCTTTCTCTAATAATTTAAGGAAACGTCAAAGCTTCCGGGCTTCGCGCGAGAGTGGGGAACTGAATTCAGACAAATAGGGCTTATTTAGAGTCGAAAACGGTACAACGAATCGTCTTCTTTCTCTAATAATTTAAGGAAACGTCAAAGCTTCCGCGCTTCGCGCGAGAGGGGGAAACTGAATTCAGACAAATATGGCTCATTAAGAGTCGAAAACGGTACGACAAATCGTCTTCCTTTCTCTATATTGTGATGAAACGCCAAAAATTCCGCGCTTCGCGCGGAAGGGGAAAACTTCATTTAGACGAGTCGAGCACGATTCAACGAATCGTCTAGTTTCTCTAATAATTTAATGAAACGCCAAAACTTCCGCGCTTCGCGCGGGAGGGGGAAACTGAATGCAGACAAATATGGCTTATTAAGAGTCGAAAACGGTACGACAAATCGTCTTCCTTTCTCTATATTGTGATGAAACGCCAAAAATTCCGCGCTTCGCGCGGAAGGGGAAAACTTCATTTAGACGAGTCGAGCACGATTCAACGAATCGTCTAGTTTCTCTAATAATTTAATGAAACGCCAAAACTTCCGCGCTATGCGCGGGAGGGGGAAGCTTCATTCAGACAAGGATTAAGTGTCGAGCACGGTTCAACGAATCGTCTACTTTCTCTAATAATTTAATGAAACGCCAAAACTTCTGCGCTTCGCGCGGGAGGGGGAGAACTGAATTCAGATAAGGATTAAGAGTCGAAAGCAGTACACCGAATCGGCTGCTTTTTTCTCATAATTTAATGAAACTTCAAAGGATTAAGAATCGAGCACGGTTCAACGAATCGTCTACTTTCTCTAATAATTTAATGAAACGTCAAAGCTTCTGCGCTTCGCGCGGGAGGGGGAGAACTGAATTCAGACAAATGGGGCTTATTAAGAGTCGAAAACGGTACAACGAATCGTCTTCTTTCTCTAATAATTTAAGGAAATGTCAAAGCTTCCGCGCTTCGCGCGAGAGGGGGAAACTGAATGCAGACAAATATGGCTTATTAAGAGTCGAAAACGGTACGACAAATCGTCTTCCTTTCTCTATATTGTGATGAAACGCCAAAAATTCCGCGCTTCGCGCGGAAGGGGAAAACTTCATTTAGACGAGTCGAGCACGATTCAACGAATCGTCTAGTTTCTCTAATAATTTAATGAAACGCCAAAACTTCCGCGCTTCGCGCGGGAGGGGGAAGCTTCATTCAGACAAGGATTAAAGTCAAGCACGGTTCAACGAATACTTTCTATAATAATTTAATGAAACGCCAAAACTTCCGCGCTTTGCGCGGGAGGGGGGGAACTGAATTCAGATAAGGATTCAGAGTCGAGAACAGTACACCGAATCGTCTGCTTTTTTCTCATAATTTAATGGAACGTCAAAGCTTCCGCGCTTCGCGCGGGAGGGGAAAAAAACAAGGATTAAGAGTCGAGCACGATTTAACGAATCGTCTACGTTTTCTAATAATTTAATGAAACGCCAAAACTTCCGCGCTTCGCGCGGGAGGGGGAAGCTTCATTCAGACAAGGATTAAGAGTCAAGCACGGTTCAACGAATACTTTCTCTAATAATTTAATGAAACGCCAAAACTTCCGCGCTTTGCGCGGGAGGGGGAGAACTGAATTCAGATAAGGATTAACAGTCGAGAACGGTACAGCAAATCTTCTTCTTTTTATAATAATTTAATGAAACGTCAAAGCTTTCGCGCTTCGCGCGGGAGGGGGGGGGGACTTCATTCATACAAGGATTAACAGTCGAGAACGGTACAATAAATCGTCTTCCTTTCCTAATAATTTAAGGTAACGCCTATCACCCACCCCACCCCCCCCCCCTAATGAGCGCGTTTCGCGCGCTCTTTAAGTGATTCGCTTGCTCTCTACCGCCCCTCCCTAAAATAAGATCCTAGCTCCGCGCCTGCATTAAAATATAGCTATGATGCCGACTAAGTTTAAGAAATAATTCATATATTTATGTCGTCGAGGAAAATTACCATTTGCGCATACGCAAGTACTATAGATAGTCCATGGGAAAAATAATTTAGCCTTCGGCCCCGGGTTTATAGGGTTAAATTTGTAGATATTGGACATTTAATTTTGTCGGTAATTGGTGGCTAGTTTTGTCGGTAATCGTTGGCCTCTACACCCCCCCCCCACTGAAAAAGGTCTAGCGACGCCCCTGACTGCTTGTATACATGATAACATTGTTTGAAGATATTTGGTGCAGGATTTATAAAAGTTGTGCTGGCATACACTGTATACGACACGGGACACGACAGTTTCCAGCAGGTACATATTAGTACAAGTCTACACATTAAACAAAATGCATCATGAATTTGGCAGAAAAAAACTGTTTAAATTGAGGGACTTAAACTGTATTTCTCCCACGTTTCTTAATCACAAACATGATTTTTTAATATAAAGTTACACAGTGTTATGGTCGAAAGCACATGGCAAAATACCTGGGTAGATATGTCTCAACGTTAACATTCTTCAAGCGAAGCTTTGATATTGTTTGTTAAACTTTTGTAATAAAGTATTGATGAGGGGGACAAAGCATCCGTGCTTTCTTGTCATAACAGTCTTTGCTGGGATTGACATGAAGATGGGTCTAATTACTGAATTTGTGGAATTTCTGTGCGATCTTTATAACTGATTCCCTGGTTTATCTCATTCAATCTTAACATTCTATATACTTAGGCCTACCTCCTCAAAACCAAATAAACATTAAAACATCAACCAATTTAAAATATCGAAGAATGATAAAAACTAATATAGGCCTATATGCAAACCTGGTCACAAAATATAAGTTTCAAATTTGTTTTGCACATTGTATTATCCTCAGGACATGTACGAATACAATACACAGTCATTTATAAACTATAATAGACTAGCCCAGTAGCTTACGTCTCGACATTTTGTGTGATAAAGTGATGAGATATTATGACAGCACCAATTTTTACCCCTTGTTATCTCTAGTTTAGAGATATTTTGTATTATTTACATCAATGGGCATTGTGACGTCAGAAGCGAGAGTTTATTCGTATTTCTGAGCAGGGCCGTTGAGGGCGAAGTTGTTTTGGTTCAGGAGCTGAAACACGTTTGTCAAGTCGTGTTGTTTGGTACTGAAGTTCACCGTTATTTGTCAGTTTACACACAAGCCCAATGTTGTAAGTAGAAGTCGACCTAAGATTATTGAAATTAAATGTTTTCTTTCTTGTTGAAACTGTAAGATATGAAAATGGAGGAATATGAATGGGCTAAATCTGAGTTAGAAAGTTGGAGTTAATGCACGAAGCTCACGTTGTGCCAGTGTATGTTGTGTAGCGCATGAATAGACATGCGAGGGTGCCGTTAGTGAAAGTAAACAGTGTTGAGTTAAATATGATGACTGACCTGGTATTATAACAGGTTTAATAAGAATTTGAGGAAAACTCTGTGTGATTATAATCTAGCTAATTTGGTGTCTTATAATGGCAATTGGCCGGGTAGACAGATTTGGGGTATACTACTATGACAGAAAGTAGGTCAGGTTATAGGGGTCAATGCAGGGTCAAGCTCATGAATATGTATAGGCTCATGTATATTTCATGAAGGAGAGTGAATGTGTATATTATATACAGCAAGGATGTAATATTAGTTGATCAGCTTATCTATGTTCATTGGCATTTATATTACGCAATGCTTATGACTGTGTTCTGTTTATTTCATTAAAGGTTGAACCGCATTCATCGTTTGGTATCAGCACAAAGGGTGTCACTGAGTCTTTTATACGTCAACGGTGGGACTTTAGTAAAGTGTTAGAGTTATCGTCATCAACAGTTCAACAACAAGGGTCCTTTGGATTGAACGCGTCGCCCTTTCAAGATGAGTGTTGTAGAGCCCAAGACTTTGCCCGATGTCAATCCAGAAGACTCGGTCAGTCAGTGTGGAAGCATCGTTAAGTCTGCAGGCAGTGCATCTTCTAGTTCCAGCTCTCGTTTACGTGCCAAGGCCATGGCAAGAAGTGCAGCATTGACGGCGGAGGCTGAAGGTTTACGTCGACAGCAAGAGTTGGATATCGAGATGCTCAAGCTGAAACAGAAGAAAATCCAGATGGAGCTACAGACCAAGCTGGATATCGCCAAGGCTGAAGAGTATGTTTACAGCAGTCTTTATGAAGAGGAGAGTTCTTCACATGTAAGTCGTCATAACAAAGGAAGTGTTATTACTAGCGTCAGCCAGCATAAAGCTGGCCATCAAGTTCAAGGAGAGGCCCCCTCTATAGGTCAAGAACTGAAGGACAACATTCCTTCTCCCATCCAGTCAGATCTGAATGCATCCAAACCTGCTGGAAATGAAGGTCAGATGTTATCTCACACACAGCAGCGTGTGAACCCACCTACGATCCATGGGCCGAAGGATCTGGATTCAACAATCGCCTACCCGGTTCATGAGGATTCGGCTCAGACAAAGTCTCTTTCCAATACCAGTCTCCACATGAACAATCAGTTAGAGATTCAAGTTCAACAGCAGCGTCTGTTAGAGGCCATAAGTTTGTCGAGTGCAGAGGTTATGAAGTTTGATGGCAATCCTCTTCACTACCATGAGTTTGTAACATCTTTCGACAACTTGATCGGAGGGTCCTCACTTCAGGAAGGGACAAAGCTCATGAAGCTGTTCCAGTGTTGTACAGATCAGGTCAAGACCATCATCAAGAGCTGCTTGATGGTGGAACCCTCTTCAGGATATAGAAGGGCAAGAAAACTACTATCGGAACGCTATGGTAGTAAGTTCAAGATTGGAGAAGCATGGATCTCCAAGGTTGTAAATGGACCTGCTATAAGACCTAACGACATCAAGGGATTACAGAGCTATGCAGATGAGTTGAAAATCTGTGAGGAGACCCTCAGTGCACTCGATCTCATGCAGGAGATCGGGGGCCAACGTGAACTGGTAAAGATGGTGGAGAGGCTCCCATATTTCCTGAGGAGCAGATGGTTGAAGGTGGTGAAGGGCATCCGACACCGAGGAAGATCACCCGATTTGTCTGACTTGGTGCAGTTGGTCCTCGAAGCTGCCGAAGAAGTCAATGACCCAGTGTTTGGAGGGTTATTCGATGACCGAAAGAAGGAAGCTCAAGGATCTAAAGGGGCAGTGTCCCGGGGAGAGAGATCTTTTTCCTCTCATGGAATTAACGTTGGCCAAAATGACGAGGAAGTAAAGCAATGTGTAGTTTGCAGTGAAGAACATGATCTCTTTTCCTGCAATCAATTTAAAGAACTTAAAGTAGAAGAACGTTTCAAGCTAGCAAGAGATTACCGTCTGTGTTACAATTGCCTGAAGGCAGGCCACCAAAGCCACAAGTGCTTTCTAAATCGGACTTGTTCCGTGAAGGGATGTAATAGAAAACACACCAGGTTCCTTCATTTCCCAACTGAAAGAGTGGTACAGAAAGACTCCGATACAGCGGAGCCACCGGTAGATGTGCAGACCTCCTTTGCAGAGAGCACCAGTGCTGCCACAAATGTCAAGATTGCTCTACCTATTGTTCCAGTAGAGGTCAGAGCTGTTGATGGATCTTTGACAGTTCATACCTTTGCATTATTGGACTCTGGATCAACAAGTTCTTTCTGCACAGAGAAACTAGCTGAAAAACTTGGTGCCAAGGGAAAAAGGAAGGTCTTATCAATTTCAACGTTGGAAAAGTCAAGTAGCTTCATAGAATGTAAGGCAGTTGGCCTCAAGATCAGGAATCCTTCCACCCATGAAGAATTAGAGCTGCCATGCGTATATACAAAGAAGGAGATCAATGTTAGCAGCAACAATGTTGCTACCACCACAGATGTGCAGAATTGGGAACATCTTAAGGATTTGGAATTTCCCACTACAAGTCATGAGGTTGAGCTCTTAATAGGACAGGATACTCCAGAGGCCTTACAGCCATTAGAAGTTAGATTCGGTCCACCAAGGGAAGTGTATGCCGTACGCACAGTGTTGGGATGGACTCTGAATGGGCCAGTAAATCAGCAGCAGCATCCAAGCAATCAACCATCATCCCATTTCATTGCTCAAGATATGGTATTGGATGAACAGGTAACCAAGTTCTGGAAGATGGAAGGCACGGAGCATCTAGCTGATAACTCGAAGGGCATGTCGGTGGAGGACAAGAGAGCATTACAAGTATGGAGAGACTCCATACAGGAGGTAGATGGGCACTACCAGCTGTCCATACCTTTCAGGGAGAGAAAGTCCTGCCTTCCTAATAACCGTCACTTAGCAGAGCAAAGGCTACAGTCTCTTAAGAGGAGATTGGTGAGAGATGGGAAACTGCACGCCAAATATGCTGATGTCATGACCCAACTTCTCGATAAGAAGTATGCGGAAGAAGTCCCTCAAGATTGTAAGCCTGACAGTGGTAATGTCTGGTACCTTCCTCACCATCCAGTGATGACAGACAAGAAGCCGGACAAGGTTAGAATTGTCTTTGATTGTGCCTCTAAGTGCCAAGGAGTGTCTCTGAATGACGTAGTGCTACAGGGGCCGGACCTTACTAATAACCTGCTAGGAGTACTTGTTCGATTCCGTCAGCAACCAGTGGCACTCATGGCGGACATTGAGGGAATGTTTCATCAAGTGAGAGTCCCCCTAACTGAGAGAGACGTCATGAGATTCCTGTGGTGGCCAGGAGGTGACTTGGAGAGACAGCCCAAAATGTACCGAATGTGTGTTCATCTCTTTGGCGGTACATGGAGCCCAAGTTGTTGTAACTTTGCCCTCCATCAAACAGCTGCAGACCATCCAGATGCCTTCACTCCAGAAGCAGGAAGAGCGATACATAGAAGCTTCTATGTTGATGATTGTCTGGTCTCGGTGAACAACGAGGAGAATGCCGTGAGACTGGCAGCTAGCCTGAAAGAAGGCCTGACGAAAGGAGGCTTCAACTTGACCAAGTGGCTGAGCAACAGACCAAGGGTCTTAGAGTCTGTACCCAAAGAAGATCGATCGAAAAATGCTAAAGGGCTAGACCTCACTCATGATGCCCTTCCTGTTGAAAGGGCCCTAGGCATTACTTGGGATGTAGAGATGGATAGCTTCCTGTACAAGTTCACCCCCAGAGACAAGCCTCGAACTCGACGTGGGCTGCTGAGTGTGATATCTTCAGTGTACGACCCTCTTGGCTATGCCAGCCCATTTGTCTTGAAGGCAAAAATGATACTGCAAGAACTAACGAGAATGAATCTTGGATGGGACGACAAGATTCCAGATGCAGAAAGACGCCAATGGGATGAGTGGATTGATGAGTTACCCAAGATGGCAGATTTTAAGGTGAATAGATGCATCAAGCCTCATGACTTTGGAGAAGTAACTGAGTATGAGTTACATCATTTCTCAGACGCATCGGAGAGGGCGTATGGGTCAGCATCATACATAGTAATGAAGAATGGTGATGGCCTGGCACATAGCAGCCTGCTAGTTGCAAAGTCGCATCTCACACCAATAAAGAGAGTAACCATCCCCCGACTAGAGCTTATGGCAGCGACTCTCTCAGTAAAGCTGGACTCAATGCTGAGAAGGGAATTAGAGCTACCAATCGTGCGGTCAGTATTCTGGACTGACAGCACGATTGTGCTGCAGTACATTAGAAACGAAGAAAAAAGGTTTAACACCTTCGTCGCAAATAGGATAGCGGTCATCCGAGACCACTCAGAACCCAGTCAGTGGCACCATGTTGACACTAGCTCCAATCCAGCAGATGATGTGTCAAGGGGTATTGGGGCAGAAGACTTGAAAACTAACATCAGGTGGCTGGTTGGACCGGACTTCATTTGCCAAGCTGAGAGTAGTTGGCCACAGGACCCAACTACAACTGCACCCATTGATGAGAATGACCCAGAAGTTAAACAGAAGAAGGGTATTCAAGTGTTTAGTACTGAAGCAGATCAATCCAATGCTGTGGACCGGCTGCTAGAGCACTACTCCTCATGGTACAGATTAAAGAAAGCAGTTGCATGGATCTTGCGAGTGAGACAGCATTTGCAGAGCAAGGTTCAAGGGAACACCTGTGATGTCAAAGGGCCACTTAGGACAGGTGATATTGCTGTAGCTGAAGAAGCAGTTATTCGGTACGTTCAGCGTCAGAGCTACACTGCAGAGTACAAGGTGTTACAGCATAATTTGACTGCAGGAGGAACGTCGCCCTCTCGCATCGCAAAGTCCAGTCCACTCTCGAAGCTAAATGTCAAATTCACAGGCAAGGGTCTAATGCATGTCGGAGGACGTCTAAGAAATGCACCGTTAGAGGAACAGGCAAAACACCCTATGATCCTGCCATATAATCATCATGTTGTACAGCTATTAGTGAGACATTATCACATTTTGTCTGGTCATTCAGGCAAGGAGTACGTACTATCTCTAATCAGGCAACGATACTGGATAGTCAGAGGAAGACCAACAGTCCGTAAAGTCCTGAATGAATGTTTCACATGTAAACGTCAAGCAGCAGCTCCAGTGGGACAGAAAATGGCTGATCTACCTGCAGACAGGGTGACACCAGGAAAACCACCCTTTAGCCACGTTGGAGTTGATTGTTTTGGGCCGTTCTTTGTAAAGCAGGGTAGAAGTCGGCTAAAGAGGTACGGCTGTATTTTCACGTGCCTAGTCATACGAGCGGTCCATATTGAGATCCTACATACCATGAACACAGACTCATTTTTGAACGCCTTGGAGAGATTCATCTCCCGTAGAGGAAGGCCAGAGCTGATCAGATGTGACAATGGCACCAACTTCGTAGGTGCTGAGCGTGAGCTGAGAGAAGGAGGAAAACGGTGGAATCAGCAGAAAATCCATGCGAATCTCCTCCAAAGGGGAATCGATTGGCGATTCAACACCCCAACAGCATCTCATGCAGGAGGTGCATGGGAAAGACAGATACGGACAACAAGAAAAGTGATGAATGGTGTTATGAAGCTGCAAGTACTCGACGATGAGGGTCTACCTACGCTGATGTGCAAGGTAGAATCGATCATCAACGGACGGCCGCTCACGGTGGTGTCTACAGACATGAGGGATCCAGAACCACTGACAGCAAACCACTTGCTACTGATGAGGCCCAATGCTGAGCTACCACCAGGTGTGTTTGACCAGAGCGACCTCTACTCGCGTAAAAGGTGGAGACAAGTGCAACATATGGCCGACGTGTTCTGGAAGAGATGGATGAAAGAGTACCTGCCAACATTGCAGCAGCGTCAGAAGTGGCTGGATGAAAATAGAAATATCGCTGTGGACGACGTAGTCCTCATCATGGATGACATGCCGCGTAACAAATGGATGTTGGGTAGAGTCATCGAGATCTATCCAAGCAAGGATAAGCTGGTTCGTTCAGCAAAGGTGAAAACAGTCACAGGAGCCTTGACGCGACCTGTTCAGAAATTGTGCTTGCTTGAATCCGTGGAAAAGTCACAAGTGTAAGGTCTAAGTCAAATGTGAAAGTTTGTTGATTTTTCGATGATATGAATACCACAAGATTGCCTGGAGCATGTGATACCAAAGTACCAGAAAATTACGCAAAATTATATTTGTGAAGCAAGAAGTATTATATTTGTTTTGAAATGAGAAATAGTTTCTACTACGAATGTGATCATTCACTAAATTCTCATAGTTCAACGTTCAAATCCGGATGAGGGATATTTTTTACGCGAAATTATATTTGTGAAGCAAGAAGTCTCATATTTGTTTGAAATGAGAAATAGTTTCTACTACGAATGTGACCATTCACTAAGTTTTCATAGTTGTTCAACGTTCAAATCCGGATGAGGGATATTTGTTCGCGTATTTGACCTTGGATCAGAAGAATTTTGCGTATTTGACCTGGGATCAGAAAAATTTCGCGTATTTGACCTTGGATCAATGTGTTATTTTCGCGTTTCACCTGCAATCGTCTAGCCTTTTGCGTATATATCGCTGACCAGATAGACAATGTCATACAAGTTCAGAACGTTTCATTGTGAAGCTGAATGGTGTACATTTATCACAGCGAAGAGATAATTTAGAAATCTCAGAACTTTCAGACCCTGTGACCTTTATGATAAACTTTGATCTGAACTCGCAGAACTTGCAGACTATCTTCAGCATCTTGTAAACTTTGTATTTTGCTTGTGTACATCCTTTCATATTTCCATGAATTCATCCATGTGTGAAAATGCATTCAATGATAAAGGAAAGTTTAGCACTCAAAGATTCGCAATTGTCCAAATAAATGATGCCTTTTGTGCGTGTGTCAGTCAAAGGGTTTAATTGGAATTGACATTATTTACGATATTTAAAGCACCTTTGGCAGTACAGTACAGTATAGCGAGAGAATTTGGAGATTGAATGCCTTTTCATTATTTCTTGACATTTAATAGTGATGTCTTGATATAAATTATTTTTGCATTGTCACGTTGCACATTCAGATAGTGAGCACTTTATGTGTGCATTGAATCAGATATTTCACAAGGAGACTATGCAAGTATGCAGATTATATAGAAGTGTCATTGTTTCATGTTGACAGTGCTCAGCTAAGAAATTGTTGGTTTATGTAAAAAATCATTTCAGGTTGTATTGATGAGTAATCATATTTTCATACAGTTTGACATTTTTGTAGTTGAATCAGACAGATTCCCTTTAACCACGCTATTTGTCAGTAATAGAGTTATGTAAAGGGTTTTTTATATTACCTGTAAGAAGAAGTATTGGATATTGCAGACAAATTATAACATTTTGAGGCTAGAATTTAAATCCTGGATTTAAAGGTGTAAAATCATTTCAAGGAAAGTACGACATTTATGATTGTCGTGAATTTAGATTTAGAGGGTAAATGTTAAGTTTTTAAAACTTCGCATTTAAGGGGCCGGGATGTTATCTCTAGTTTAGAGATATTTTGTATTATTTACATCAATGGGCATTGTGACGTCAGAAGCGAGAGTTTATTCGTATTTCTGAGCAGGGCCGTTGAGGGCGAAGTTGTTTTGGTTCAGGAGCTGAAACACGTTTGTCAAGTCGTGTTGTTTGGTACTGAAGTTCACCGTTATTTGTCAGTTTACACACAAGCCCAATGTTGTAAGTAGAAGTCGACCTAAGATTATTGAAATTAAATGTTTTCTTTCTTGTTGAAACTGTAAGATATGAAAATGGAGGAATATGAATGGGCTAAATCTGAGTTAGAAAGTTGGAGTTAATGCACGAAGCTCACGTTGTGCCAGTGTATGTTGTGTAGCGCATGAATAGACATGCGAGGGTGCCGTTAGTGAAAGTAAACAGTGTTGAGTTAAATATGATGACTGACCTGGTATTATAACAGGTTTAATAAGAATTTGAGGAAAACTCTGTGTGATTATAATCTAGCTAATTTGGTGTCTTATAATGGCAATTGGCCGGGTAGACAGATTTGGGGTATACTACTATGACAGAAAGTAGGTCAGGTTATAGGGGTCAATGCAGGGTCAAGCTCATGAATATGTATAGGCTCATGTATATTTCATGAAGGAGAGTGAATGTGTATATTATATACAGCAAGGATGTAATATTAGTTGATCAGCTTATCTATGTTCATTGGCATTTATATTACGCAATGCTTATGACTGTGTTCTGTTTATTTCATTAAAGGTTGAACCGCATTCATCGTTTGGTATCAGCACAAAGGGTGTCACTGAGTCTTTTATACATCAACGGTGGGACTTTAGTAAAGTGTTAGAGTTATCGTCATCAACACCCCTACATTTGTTTTTGTACAGTGTACCTGACATTTTTACCTCCGACATTTTTACCTCTGACATTTTTACCTCTGACATTTTTCCTCTTACATTTTTTCCTCTGACATTTTTTCCTCTGACATTTTTACCTCTGTCATTTTTACCTCTGACATTTTTACCTCTGATATTTTTACCTCTGACATTTTTGCCTCTGACATTTTTTCCTCTGATATTTTTACCTGGCACCGATTTTTATAATATAGTTAATCAAAATTCACATTTTTCATGATTTAACTGAACAAAATAGTGGCGAAGATCTGAAAAGTGGGGGCACTTTTAGGGAACAAAATCGTACCCCGTGTTTAGGGATTTTTTACAAAAAAGTAACCCATTAGAGCGATACATCCCCGTATACCGTATTAAGCGAGTATCCCCACCCCCGCCAGCGTTATTTTTTTCTGCGGCACAGATTGGGGTTAGGTGCGTGTTGAGCCTATATGAGAAAGTTTAGGTTAGGGTTAGGGTTAGGGTTAGGATTAAATCAAATCTGTGCCGCAGAAAAAAATGACGCCCCCCGCCAACCGCCTCTGCCATGTGTGGAGTGA
Organism: Strongylocentrotus droebachiensis; assembly: GCA_035222895.1. Classification (NCBI taxonomy): domain Eukaryota; kingdom Metazoa; phylum Echinodermata; class Echinoidea; order Camarodonta; family Strongylocentrotidae; genus Strongylocentrotus; species Strongylocentrotus droebachiensis. The sequence goes on from JAVYIG010014349.1 coordinate 27,177, forward strand.
TTTCGAAATACACGAAGAAATTAGAACATATAGAAGCGGTAAGATTAAGAAGAAGTAAGCCAAGAAAGTGGGCGTGGCAGGTAGTCTGAAAAATAAAGGCCCGAAAATAGCCGGAGCTCGGAGAAAAAAATTATCATAAAATGGCTTATAATGTGAAGCTTGGCCTTCTAGACCTAGACTCTACCCCTTATTTGGAAACGCACAAGTATGAATATTGCTTTAAATTATAGATTTTTATTTCAATATGAGGTTACTGAAATAAAATGAACACGCACATAACATATTTATCGGTAATCCACAGTGGCTAGTAGTAGTAGGGTTAACGGTGTTCAAACAATTATTTTAAACGGCTTAGAAAAAGACAAAGCGTGTTTTGTTTACATTGTGATTTGACTGTATTATCATGGAGATAAGAAGAGATCTCCATGGTATTATGGTCTGACCTGGATGATTCTGAGCTGAGGCTTGAGCTGAGCATCGAGCACCCTCATTCTTTTTTAGTTTGCGATTGGCCATAATTTCTTAAACCATGGTGAATGTTGTGACAATTACTGCCGGTGGTGCTTTAGGTAAGAAAAATGAAAATGTTCACCCATATATACTGATATGATTAATTGCGGTTCTCAGTACGTAAATCAAGAGCCGCTCCTATAGACCCATGCAGCGGCATCCATCCCAGCGGAGCAATCCTGCACGTAGGCTATATACATGCAGGCTATAACCAGTACAGGCCCAGCTATAAGCTCAGCTCATTGCACTTTCATCAAACGAACGAGGTACCAAATTAAACTACCAATATAACAAATATGTATTGGAACATTGATTCGGGGAGAAACCTATTATTATCAGTGGCGGATCCAGGACCCAAACCCCTGGCAAAAAAAAATTGTTTTAAAGATGCATGCATGGACATATGGTCACCTAGCCACAATTTTACTTTTTTTGTTGTTGCTCAAGGTTGGGGGGAGGGGGGGGGGGGGGGGGGTGTTGAGTTAAAAAGAAATGCTCACTACCTAAAAAAAAAAAAATTAGTGCTCATGCTCATTACCCCCCCCCCCCCCCCCCCCCCCCCAGTGCACTTAAAATTAGGAAGTCCATGTGTAATTTAACTAAATCATCAAAGGATTCAAAGCCCATTCTTAATCCTGAAGATCGAGTACAACAAAATGATGATTAAATTATTTTTGCATGGTATATCCCTAAACGTGAAGTTGTGTATGAAGTTGTGTCTTTTCTGAATTTCTCATTATCTTGTTTGTTGTTATATAATTCAATAATTTTTACATTTCTATTCTTAATATTTTTAATAGTCAGCATAGCTAGATTAGATTCATTATAAAGAAATCGGGAATTAAGCTATATGACCTTAAAAAGTTCATGCATTGAACATTTTTGATTTTCAGGGTAATGAATCTGAATGGTCTGGGCTGCCATGCCTGCCAGGCTATAACAGCACGTAGCAGCTTATTGTTTGCCATATGAAAAAGCTTGGCAAACAGTGACACCACACTTTTGGCAATACCTGCATTTTGTCCAGAGCAGAATTGTTTCCCCTCAAAATATTTTGAGCTGAAGTGCTTGCTCATAATAGACGGTCTTTCAGCAAATATTAAATAACACAAGATAAATACAAAATACGTTAACTGTAATTTTAGCCTAGGTAGATGATGTTGGGATATCAACTTAAAATTTTGTAATTTGTTTTATTTAGCATTCCTGAAATGAATTAGATGCTGATGTTCTCATGGTTATCATGTTATCTGATGAATTTGTCTTCTATGAGTAAAGTGCTATCAATATATTAATTAATTTACATCATGGGTCTATCTCAAGTTCAAGTTCAAGTTCATTTATTCAAAACCACACAAAACATGATTTAATCTTTTACATAAAAAAGAGACTGGTAATAGTACATTAATCAACATATATTAGCTTGATTACATCATTAAATGAATGGTTTTTAGGACCCCTGTAGAAGCTAAGCTTGTGAGCGGGGCCCTATAGTCAACAAAATACATACATTAACGATATGGCAAGGTGAATAAAAAATATGTAATGTTTATACAAGGGATGGAAAAAAAACTAAGCTACAGGATATAGAGCACAAAAAAATATTCACACACACACGCGCGAATGAGAAATTATTAAGATACAAAGTACAATTATGTCAGTCTTCCAAGTAGGTATGTTTTAGATAACCTTCTGAACCTAGAAAGAGTTGTACTATTTTTTATATCATCAGGCAAAATGTTCCATTCTTTGATGCAAGAGATATGGAAAGAGGTCAGAGTGATATTTGTTCTTGCAAAAGGCTGATGAATACTGGACCCCTATAATTTGATGTGTATTATAACTATGAATTTGTGAGTTTTTACGGAATAAATCTTTTAACGTACATTCATGAGGCATAGACTGAAGTTTAAACATACGGTAAACAATACGCAGTTGAACGACACAAGTCCACTCTTGCAACATTCTTAGTCGAAGGAACAATGGAGAACTTGGATGTCTATAATTAGAATTAGTAATAAGCCGTATTGCCTTCTTCTGCAATACTCTCAACTTATCAAGATCGGACTTAAAAGTGTTTCCCCAAGCAACATTACAATATGTCAAATAAGGAAGAATAATACTATTATATAATGTTATCAGCACTTTTTCAGGTAAAATGAATTTTAATCTAAAAATGACACCTACACTTCGGGACAACTTAGTGCATACAACATCTAAATGATTCTTCCAAGATAAGTGCTCATCCATAGTTAACCCTAAGAACTGAACATTTTCACTAAGCGCAACATCATGGCCTCCAACACTAAGAAAAGTAATACCATCTGGAAGCTTTTAACCCTTTGAGCGAAAAATAATTCACATTTGGTCTTTTAATTGAACATTCAACAATAATTTTAACAATACCATGCATACAGTTTCTGAATCTCTAGTTGATTTGCAATTAGTAATAGATCTTCAGCCTTCTTCAACCAGCAGCAAGCTGGTATCATCAGCAAACAGTGACTATGAGAATAATGTTGATGAGTGTATTATATCATTTATATACGGTAGATTAGAAACAACAGGGGACCAAGAACAGAACCCTGAGGTACACCATATTTAATAGAAGCAAGTTGGGAACTACAATGTGTAGTACGTACCATCCACCACAACAAATTGAGTCCTAGTAGCTTTGGAACCAAGAAAATGCTACTCCACGTATTCCATAATGCTCTAGTTTTCTGAGGATACCATGATCTATCTCATTGTAATATGTTTCATACAGTGTACAATAAAATTTAGCTAAGATATTATTATTACATATATAATCATATTCATTATTATTATTGTCATCATTATCATCAGAGCATTATCATCATCATCATAGCATTAACATCATAATTAGTATAGTAGCAGGCGCGGCAGAGCATCTTTCAAAGTGGGGGGGGGGGGGGGCACCTACAAAGGGTTACCTCAAAAAAAGTTACCGGTACTTCAAAGCGTAAAATTACAATCTTTAGACATTGTATAATATGATCACTACCGGTACATTGTTTTGAATACATCAAGATTTTCTCTTTACGTGGTCCAAAAAAATGCTTCAGCACCATAGTTTTATGTGATGGTGTACATGGAAAGGGCACTTCTTAAATGGCCAAAATGCACTTATTACAAAGAAAGAAGGCACCTATCAGTTTTGGTGGTGGTGGGGGTGGTGGTGGTGATGATGATGTGAAATGCATAAATAATACAAATTAATCACAACAGGGTGCGAAACAAGACGCTAGGAACTTTATTTACTTTCCCTTATGATTTAGTGCAGATTCAGCAGTCTGTGAAAAGGGGATTAGTGGCTGGGTCACTGTGCCCCAAATCACTCTCTAACAGAGAGAGAGAGAGAGAGAGAGAGAGAGAGACAAATATTACATTGTCAAGTTCATTTTGAGTTGATTTAAAGGGGGCCACACATAAAAATTAATTTGAGTACTTTTGAGTGGATACACGATTTGGTTTTAAAAGTGGGGGCATGGGGCAGTTGTGCCTCGATCCCTAAGTCAGGCAGTTATTGGTCTTAAGTGTGAAAAAATTGTATACTTACATGTATTTCATGACTATTATCAATATATTATACGCTCCTAACAGGTGTGTGTGTTGGAGGGGTGTTACTAAGGCGATGGCTCAAAGGGGGTCGTTGCTATAGCAAAGCTCAGATGGATGGGAAGACAGTTATCATTACAGGCTGCAATACAGGTATTGGCAAAGAGACTGCAAAGGACCTAGCAAAAAGAGGTACGAACCAAACTTCAAGAATTGCTTTCATATATTTATTCCTGCTTCCACCAATACTGTTATTGAATTCCTAAACTGCCCACATTGTGTTTGAAACCCTGGACATGATATGAATGTGAACTGTACGTAGCAGAGTCCATGGCACTGTCCCATTTGTTGACCATAGCAGATAAAGAGTTAAACCTATCCATACAGTCAGCCATACATGTAGAATATACACATCGAAAGTCACCTCCCAGGACCAAAATCCAATTGAAACCAGTTGAAATCTCCAACTGGTTTCAATTGGTTTCAATTGGAATAGAAAATTCCAGTTGAAACCAATATTGCCAAACTGGAAAATATTGTTATGGGTACTCATTTCCAGTTCAAACCAATAAGAAGTGCAACTGGAACCAGTAAGATAATTTTTCCAGTTACTCAATTGGTTCCAGTTAGAAGTCATTCCAGTTACCCAACTGGTTCCAGTTAGAGGTTCAACTGGAAACAGTAAGATGATTTCCCTGTTACTCAAATGGTTCCAGTAAGAATTCAATTTCCAGTTACCCAATTGGTTCTATGCAGTTAGAAGTCATTTCCAGTTACCCAACTGGTTCTAGTTAGAATTCATTTCCAGTTACCCAACTGGTTCCAGTTAGAATTCAGTTCCAGTTACCCAATTGGTTCCAGTTAGAATTCATTTCCAGTTAGAACTCATTTCCAGTTACCCAACTGGTTCCAGTTCGAATTCATTTCCAGTTACCCAACTGGTTCCAATTAGAATTCATTTCCAGTTAGAACTCATTTCCAGTTACCCAACTGGTTCCAGTTCGAATTCATTTCCAGTTACCCAACTGGTTCCAATTAGAATTCATTTCCGGTTACCCAATTGGTTCCAGTTAGAATTCATTTCCAGTTACCCAACTGGTTCCAGTTAGCATTCATTTCCAGTTAGAAGTCATTTCCAGTTACCCAGCTGGTTCCAGTTAGAATTCATTTCCAGTTACCCAACTGGTTCCAGTTAGAATTCATTTCCAGTTACCCAATTGGTTCCAGTTAGAATTCATTTCCAGTTAGAAGTCATTTCCAGTTACCCAATTGGTTCCAGTTAGAATTCATTTCCAGTTACCCAATTGGTTCCAGTTAGAAGTCATTTCCAGTTACCCAACTGGTTCCAATTGGAAAATATTTCCAGTTACCCAACTGGATCCAATTGAAACCAGTTAATTTGCATATTATCTGCTTGTGTGCAGATCAATGTTTTATGTAATTTATGTTGATTTACAATGTATTTATTAATTAATTTTCATTTGCAAGTAATGCATTTGTTTTAGATAAATATAAAGAATAATTAGCAATGATAAGCATGTTCATTAGTAACATATTTGTTTAATTACACAGATTAAAAGTTGATTAGTAAAACACTAACCATGTACAAAATACATCAAATACAAACAACCAATGCCATTTCCAGTTCCCCAACTGGTTCCAGTTAGAAGTTCAACTGGAAACAGTAAGATGATTTTCCTGTTACTCAATTGGTTCCAGTTAGAAGTCATTTCCAGTTACCCAACTGGTTCCAGTTAGAATTAATTTCCAGTTACCCAAATGGTTCCAGTTAGAATTCATTTCCAGTTACCCAATTGGTTCCAGTTAGAATTCATTTCCAGTTAGAACTCATTTCCAGTTACCCAACTGGTTCCAATTAGAATTCATTTCCAGTTACCCAATTGGTTCCAGTTAGAATTCATTTCCAGTTACCCAATTGGTTCCAGTTAGAATTCATTTCCAGTTACCCAACTGGTTCCAGTTAGCATTCATTTCCAGTTAGAATTCATTTCCAGTTACCCAACTGGTTCCAGTTAGAATTCATTTCCAGTTACCCAACTGGTTCCAGTTAGAATTCATTTCCAGTTAGAAGTCATTTCCAGTTACCCAACTGGTTCCAGTTAGAATTAATTTCCAGTTACCCAACTGGTTCCAGTGAGAATTCATTTCCAGTTACCCAACTGGTTCCAGTTAGCATACATTTCCAGTTAGAAGTCATTTCCAGTTACCCAGCTGGTTCCAGTTAGAATTCATTTCCAGTTACCCAACTGGTTCCAGTTAGAATTCATTTCCAGTTACCCAACTGGTTCCAGTGAGAATTCATTTCCAGTTAGAACTCATTTCCAGTTACCCAATTAGTTCCAGTTGGAATTCATTTCCAGTTACCCAACTGGTTCCAGTTAGCATTCATTTCCAGTTAGAAGTCATTTCCAGTTACCCAACTGGTTCCAGTTTGAATTAATTTCCAGTTACCCAACTGGTTCCAGTTAGAATTCATTTCCAGTTACCCAATTGGTTCCAGTTAGAATTCATTTCCAGTTAGAACTCATTTCCAGTTACCCAACTGGTTCCAATTAGAATTCATTTCCAGTTACCCAATTGGTTCCAGTTATAATTCATTTCCAGTTACCCAACTGGTTCCAGTTAGCATTCATTTCCAGTTAGAAGTCATTTCCAGTTACCCAGCTGGTTCCAGTTAGAATTCATTTCCAGTTACACAACTGGTTCCAGTTAGAATTCATTTCCAGTTACCCAACTGGTTCCAATTAGAATTCATTTCCAGTTACCCAATTGGTTCCAGTTATAATTCATTTCCAGTTACCCAACTGGTTCCAGTTAGCATTCATTTCCAGTTAGAAGTCATTTCCAGTTACCCAGCTGGTTCCAGTTAGAATTCATTTCCAGTTACACAACTGGTTCCAGTTAGAATTCATTTCCAGTTACCCAACTGGTTCCAGTTAGAATTCATTTCCAGTTAGAACTCATTTCCAGTTACCCAATTAGTTCCAGTTAGAATTCATTTCCAGTTACCCAACTGGTTTCAGTTAGCATTCATTTCCAGTTAGAACTCATTTCTAGTTACCCAATTGCATGGTTTCAGTTAGAATTCATTTCCAGTTTCCCAATTGGTTCCAGTTAGAAGTCATTTCCAGTTACCCAACTGGTTCCAATTGGAAAATATTTCCAGTTACCCAACTGGATCCAATGGAAACCAGTTAATTTGCATATTATCTGCTTGTGTGCAGATCAATGTTTCATGTAATTTATGTTGATTTACAATGTATTTATTAATTAATTTTCATTTGCAAGTAATGCATTTGTTTTTAGATAAATATAAAGAATAATTAGCAATGATAAGCATGTTCATTAGTAACATATTTGTTTAATTACACAGATTAAAAGTTGATTAGTAAAACACTAACCATGTACAAAATACATCAAATACAAACATATATAACCAATGCCATTTCCAGTTACCCAACTGGTTCCAGTTAGAAGTTCAACTGGAAACGGTAAGATGATTTTCCGGTTACTCAATTGGTTCCAGTCAGAATTCATTTCCAGTTACCCAACTGGTTCCAGTTAGCATTCATTTCCAGTTAGAAGTCATTTCCAGTTAATACCCAACTGGTTCCAGTTAGAATTCATTTCCAGTTACCCAACTGGTTCCAGTTAGAATTCATTTCCAGTTACCCAACTGGTTCCAGTTAGAATTCATTTCCAGTTATACCCAATTGGTTCCAGTTAGAACTCATTTCCAGTTACCCAACTGGTTCCAATTAGAATTCATTTCCAGTTACCCAACTGGTTCCAGTTAGAATTCATTTCCAGTTACCCAACTGGTTCCAGTTAGCATTCATTTCCAGTTAGAAGTCATTTCCAGTTACCCAGCTGGTTCCAGTTAGAATTCATTTCCAGTTACCCAACTGGTTCCAGTTAGAATTCATTTCCAGTTACCCAACTGGTTCCAGTTAGAATTCATTTCCAGTGAGAAGTCATTTCCAGTTACCCAACTGGTTCCAGTTAGAATTAATTTCCAGTTACCCAACTGGTTCCAGTTAGAATTCATTTCCAGTTATACCCAATTGGTTCCAGTTAGAATTCATTTCCAGTTAGAACTCATTTCCAGTTACCCAACTGGTCCAGTTCGAATTCATTTCCAGTTACCCAACTGGTTCCAATTAGAATTCATTTCGGTTACCCAATTGGTTCCAGTTAGAATTCATTTCCAGTTACCCAACTGGTTCCAGTTAGCATTCATTTCCAGTTAGAAGTCATTTCCAGTTACCCAGCTGGTTCCAGTTAGAATTCATTTCCAGTTACCCAACTGGTTCCAGTTAGAATTCATTTCCAGTTACCCAACTGGTTCCAGTTAGAATTCATTTCCAGTTAGAACTCATTTCCAGTTACCCAATTGGTTTCAGTTAGAATTCATTTCCAGTTACCCAATTGGTTCCATTTAGAAGTCATTTCCAGTTACCCAACTGGTTCCAATTGGAAAATATTTTCAGTTACCCAACTGGATTCAATTGAAACCAGTTAAGTTGCATATTATCTGCTTGTGTGCAGATCAATGTTTCATGTAATTTATGTTGATTTACAATGTATTTATTAATTAATTTTCATTTGCAAGTAATGCATTTGTTTTTAGATAAATATAAAGAATAATTAGCAATGATAAGCATGTTCATTAGTAACATATTTGTTTAATTACACAGATTAAAAGTTGATTAGTAAAACACTAACCATGTACAAAATACATCAAATACAAACATATATAACCAATGCCATTTCCAGTTACCCAACTGGTTCCAGTTAGAAGTTCAACTGGAAACGGTAAGATGATTTTCCGGTTACTCAATTGGTTCCAGTTAGAATTCATTTCCAGTTACCCAACTGGTTCCAGTTAGCATTCATTTCCAGTTAGAAGTCATTTCCAGTTAATACCCAACTGGTTCCAGTTAGAATTCATTTCCAGTTACCCAACTGGTTCCAGTTAGAATTCATTTCCAGTTACCCAATTGGTTCCAGTTAGAATTCATTTCCAGTTACCCAACTGGTTCCAGTTAGAATTCATTTCCAGTTAGAACTCATTTCCAGTTACCCAACTGGTTCCAATTAGAATTCATTTCCAGTTACCCAAAGTTAGCATTCATTTCCAGTTAGAAGTCATTTCCAGTTACCCAGCTGGTTCCAGTTAGAATTCATTTCCAGTTACCCAACTGGTTCCAGTTAGAATTCATTTCCAGTTACCCAACTGGTTCCAGTTAGAATTCATTTCCAGTTAGAACTCATTTCCAGTTACCCAATTGGTTTCAGTTAGAATTCATTTCCAGTTACCCAATTGGTTCCATTTAGAAGTCATTTCCAGTTACCCAACTGGTTCCAATTGGAAAATATTTTCAGTTACCCAACTGGATTCAATTGAAACCAGTTAAGTTGCATATTATCTGCTTGTGTGCAGATCAATGTTTCATGTAATTTATGTTGATTTACAATGTATTTATTAATTAATTTTCATTTGCAAGTAATGCATTTGTTTTTAGATAAATATAAAGAATAATTAGCAATGATAAGCATGTTCATTAGTAACATATTTGTTTAATTACACAGATTAAAAGTTGATTAGTAAAACACTAACCATGTACAAAATACATCAAATACAAACATATATAACCAATGCCATTTCCAGTTACCCAACTGGTTCCAGTTAGAAGTTCAACTGGAAACGGTAAGATGATTTTCCGGTTACTCAATTGGTTCCAGTTAGAATTCATTTCCAGTTACCCAACTGGTTCCAGTTAGCATTCATTTCCAGTTAGAAGTCATTTCCAGTTAATACCCAACTGGTTCCAGTTAGAATTCATTTCCAGTTACCCAACTGGTTCCAGTTAGAATTCATTTCCAGTTACCCAATTGGTTCCAGTTAGAATTCATTTCCAGTTACCCAACTGGTTCCAGTTAGAATTCATTTCCAGTTAGAACTCATTTCCAGTTACCCAACTGGTTCCAATTAGAATTCATTTCCAGTTACCCAATTGGTTCCAGTTAGAATTCATTTCCAGTTACCCAACTGGTTCCAGTTAGCATTCATTTCCAGTTAGAAGTCATTTCCAGTTACCCAGCTGGTTCCAGTTAGAATTCATTTCCAGTTACCCAACTGGTTCCAGTTAGAATTCATTTCCAGGTTACCCAACTGGTTCCAGTTAGAATTCATTTCCAGTGAGAAGTCATTTCCAGTTACCCAACTGGTTCCAGTTAGAATTAATTTCCAGTTACCCAACTGGTTCAGTTAGAATTCATTTTCAGTTATACCCAATTGGTTCCAGTTAGAATTCATTTCCAGTTAGAACTCATTTCCAGTTACCCAACTGGTCCAGTTCGAATTCATTTCCAGTTACCCAACTGGTTCCAATTAGAATTCATTTCGGTTACCCAATTGGTTTCCAGTTAGAATTCATTTCCAGTTACCCAACTGGTTCCAGTTAGCATTCATTTCCAGTTAGAAGTCATTTCCAGTTACCCAGCTGGTTCCAGTTAGAATTCATTTCCAGTTACCCAACTGGTTCCAGTTAGAATTCATTTCCAGTTACCCAACTGGTTCCAGTTAGAATTCATTTCCAGTTAGAACTCATTTCCAGTTACCCAATTGGTTTCAGTTAGAATTCATTTCCAGTTACCCAATTGGTTCCATTTAGAAGTCATTTCCAGTTACCCAACTGGTTCCAATTGGAAAATATTTTCAGTTACCCAACTGGATTCAATTGAAACCAGTTAGATTTGCATATTATCTGCTTGTGTGCAGATCAATGTTTTATGTAATTTATGTTGATTTACAATGTATTTATAATGTTCATTAGTAACATATTTGTTTAATTACACAGATTAAAAGTTGATTAGTAAAACACCATGTACAAAATACATCAAATACAAACATATATAACCAATGCCTTCCTTGTTATGTATATTATATGATCTGCATATTATAATGCCCTTCACATTGTACTTAATGTAGACACATATAACAATGCATCTGTGTTGACATGAGCGATAGTTAGTGCAAGAGCTAATTAACTTATAACTAATTAAGTTTATGCCAACTGTAAGTTTCAATTGGATCCATTATTGAAACTAATTGAAACCAGTTGAAACCAATTGAAGTCAACTGGTTTCAATAGGGAAATTGGAACAACTGGTTCCAATTGAAACCAATTTGGCAACTGGAACCAGTTTAATTGGCAATTGGTTTCAACTGGTTTCAATTGGAACCAGTTGGCAATTGGTTTCAACTGGTTTTAATTGGAACCAGTTGTTCCAATTTCCCTATTGAAACCAGTTGGCAACTGGTTTCAATTGGTTTTTGCTCCAATTGGTTTCAACTGGATTTTGGTCCTGGGCTATGTTGCCCTTCTAAACAGTTCCACATCACAGAGTTTACTCTGGGGGGAAACAATAACCTGTTACGGTATATACTGAATCCTCAAATAGAACATATTTCTACTTACACAATCAATTTGCAAAGAAAGTTTTGCCCTAAATGTGATCGCCAACCGCTTTGTCAGATATGGTTGGCGATGAAGACTGATTGACTGTTAATCTTAGTTCCAGGATGAAGCCCATTATCGAAGGTGAACATTTCTCAGGGTCATATGAACAGCTTCAGGCTTATATTGTTTTTAGTATCAATAATGCAGTTAAGCACAATTCTGCCCGTTTTATTGAAGAGGCACATATAGCAACATTATCTTTGATGATGTCTTTTTCCTTTTGCTAGGAGCCCGAGTGATCATGGCATGCAGGAACGTTGAGAAGGCGCAGGAAGCTCAACTGGATGTCATCAAAGAATCTGGAAGCTCCAACGTGGTGGTCAAGAAACTGGACCTTGCTTCTATGAAGTCCATCCGAGAGTTTGTAGAGGAGTTAAAGAAAGAGGAAAAATCACTTGATGTGCTGGTCAACAATGCCGGTAAGAATCAATAATGCAAAATTACAGTCATTCATATTGTGAAAACAATACTTTAGAAATTATGGATTATGTTAAATTAGATTCTGACGAATCAGTATATCGCCATGAAAGCATGACACTTCGAAATCACCAATGCTCAGTTCAGCGCGATGCAAATCAGTTAAGTTTGCGAACGAGATGCTGAGTAACTCTTCACTGTAAGCCTGAAATTAGCATATGCGCTGCGGTCTGAGCGTTTTAAGTCATATTCTACCTTTTTGTGCCATCTGTGAAAAAGACAAATATAATGGCATGAAACCAAAGTGTAATTTTATGTATCTTGAGGTAATTTCCAATAAGAACTATGATACCAACATTATATTGTTAGGTTGTATCTAAAAAATTTAGCCATATTAATGAAGAGATACATACGTACATATCGATGAGTGACACTGTTGAATTTGGAGACTGCTATAAGCAACTTTGTCTTCTTTACCATTCACTCTCTCTAATTATCTTTCTCTCTACTCCCACCTTCGCTTCCACTACTTTCTATTCCTCTCCAATCTCAACTCTCTTTCTCTGTCTACTCCCCGCCCCCCCCCCCCCCCCCCCCCCTCTCTTCCACTTTTTGATATCATTGTATTTTCCCCTATGTCCTTATCCCTGTCTGTCCCATCTGTTTCTTAATTTATTCCTCATATTCCCTTTTCTTCCCCCCCCCCTCTCTCTCTGTCTCTCTCTCTCTGTCTCTCTCTCTCTATCTCTCTTCATTTCTCTTTTCTCCGCTCTCTCTCTCTCTCTCTCCATCTCTCTTCTCTTCGCTACTCTCTGTCACTTTTTCTTTCACTCATCCATATCAACATCTTCCTGTCTTTCATACTCTCTTTATCTCTCTCTCTCTAATGTAACAGGTGTTATGATGTGCCCTCGCTGGGAGACAGAGGATGGTTTTGAGATGCAGTTTGGAACCAACCACTTGGGCCACTTCCTCTTGACCCTCCTCCTCCTCGACCTAATCAAGGCGTCGGCTCCGAGCCGCATCGTCAACGTCTCCTCCATTGCCCATCAAGTTGGCAAGATAAATTTTGATGACATCATGTCCAAAGAGAAGTACAGTGACCTGGAAGCTTACGGTCAGAGCAAGCTTGCTAACGTCCTCTTCACACGTGAGCTTGCAACGCGTCTCAAAGGTAAGCTTGTATTTGAAGCCTATGGTTTGGTTTAGTAAGCCCTTCCCTCATCTCATAACCGTATCTGAAATTCCTTAACTGCATATAGAGCCGCGGGGTCAATGACACAAAGATGTAACTCCATTTGGGCATTTTGAGAAAAAAGTGGTTTAAAGATAGAGGTCCACTTGGGCCTTATACAGTACAAGTTCACTCAAAAACAAACTTTTTTTTCAATAGAAGCAGAAAAATCAGACAAACCAATCAAAAAAGTTTGAGCAAAATCGGATAACTAATAAGAAAGTAAAACTAAAGAACAATGGAAATTACTACACAAATTGCCAATTTGGTTATCTGAACATTTTGATATCAATGGCAAAAAAGGAGTTACGTCTTTGTGTCACTGACCCCTCGATATTTACTCCTCTCATTGATCCATGCAGGATCTGGTGTGACCTCTTACGCAGCCCATCCTGGAGGTGTTGACACCGACCTTGTACGCCACCGGGATTCCTACCCATTCTACCTGAGGGTCCTCCTGCCTCTCATGATGCCTTTCGTTAAGACGCCTGAAGAGGGCGCTCAAAACCAACATCTACTGCAGCGTAGATGAGAAGGCAGGCCAAGAGACTGGACTCTACTATAGGTAGGTGTTGATCGAAGCAAGTCATTTGACAGGGTTTGTAGTATTAATAATAACAATAATAATATCGAATATTTATAAAGCGCACATATCCACCATGCAAGGTGTTCAAGGCGCTCCAAATATTACCCGGCTCTGCTTATTGGCTGCCGATTTTGGCGCTCGATCACAGCATTCAAGGAATTCCTTCCTACCGGTACTCATTTAACACCTGGGTGGAGAGTGGCAAATGTAGATTAATGTCTTGCCAAAGGACATTATAGTGCCGCGGCGCGGGACTTGTACCGGGAACCCTGTGATAGTATAAATATCTAGAGATGTAGATTATGGTAATACTTGTAGATATGTGCGGGGAAAAAGTGTGCTATGTTTTATCATCATCATCATTTAGCGCTTATTTTTCCCATTATATGGGGTTGGACGTTTAAAACACTTTTTTTCAGTTCATGTGGAGGCACTAATTTTTAAAATTCATGTTGTGTCCACAGTGACTGTGCAGTGAAGCAGGCAGCTAAACAAGGCAGGGATGATGAGGCTGCAAAGAAGCTTTGGGATCTCAGCCTCAAGCTGGTTGGACTGGAAGAGTAGGCAGCTTTGAGATCTGGCTTGGAGGTTGTTAGATTCTCTCTTCAGTGCTATATAGCCACACTTTTGGGTGTAAAGTTTCTCTACGGGTTAGCAATGTTATAATTGTATTAATGAAATAAATTTGTTATAATTGTATTAATGAAATAAAAATGTTATAATTGTATTACTGGAAAAGATATACAGTGAAACTTGTATATAAAACCACTCAAGGGAGACAAGAAAAGTGGTCTTAGTACAGTGAAACCTCTCTATATAAAGACAACTCAAGGGAGACAAGGAAAAGTGGTCTTAGTACAGTGAAACGATCTATAAAGACCACTCAAGGGAGACAAGAAAAGTGGTCTTAGTACAGTGAAACCTCTCTATAAAGACCACTCAAGGGAGACAAGAAAAGTGGTCTTAGTACAGTGA